>BGPR01025915.1:0-21938 GCA_013235015.1 Araneus ventricosus | reverse complement strand
TCCATTGTAGCTTCGTTCAGTTACGTATTGCTAAGTATGTGTTCGAAATTTCATCAATATCATCAAACCCACCAAAATCGTCAAGCATTAACTTGTGAAATCAGCCTATTTGCTATGTATTTTTAGATTCTGTCTCACTCTTCTTTTGAGGAATTGGGTTAGAGTTTATTCAACTAAACACTAATTTTAGTCAGCTTATGAGGAATATAATAACCAGTGGCATCTAAATTGCCAGCTATATTAGGTTTAAATCCCAATTTTAGCCATTTTATTAAATGTATTTCAAGTACTTCTCCCCAAAGCTAACCTGACGGTTGGATTAGCGTTTATATACCCCAAGGAATTTTTTAGTTTGTCCTGAGTTAAAAGTATGTGTTCGAGAAATTTCATCAATATCATCAAGCCTGCAAAAGATCGTCAAGCGTGGCAAATCAACCTATTGCTACATGTATTTTTTTAGATTCTGTCTCTTTCTTCTTTTGGTGGATTTAGGTTTGTTCAAACCAAACACTTAATTTTAGTCAGCTTATGAGGAATATATGCTCCCCAATTTGGCGTCTAAATTGCCTTTGACTATATTAGGTTTCCGTAGTTTATGCATTTATTAATCTTGTTCAAAATCTTCTCCAGAAGCTAAACCACGGAGAGCGGATTGGATTAGCGTTTATATACTTGCTTTAGAATGAATTTTTAGTTGTCTAGTTAAAGTATGTGTTCAATTTCATCCAATATCGCTCCAAGCCACCAAAATCGTCCAAGCTGGCAATCAGCCTATTTAACTACATGTATTTTGGAGATTTGCAATCCCCTTTCTTCCCTGACAATGGACAGGATTGGAATCATTTACTCCTACAGTACTTCAAGTCTGCTAATGAGTAACCAATTCTGTACTAGGGTTTCATAAAAATCGCCAAACATACCAATCGCCCCAAAAAATTTACATGCAATTTGGGGAGACTTTTCTTTACCCTGTTTTAGGGACTTTGGTTCAGAATATTTACTAAGCAATTGCCCCTACAGGTCAATAATTTTTGCTATTAACAAGTTTCATCAAATTTTTGTCAGCCATTCAGGTGATGCCAGATTAAACGCAAGTGTCAACAAAGGACTCCCTCATTTTTTAAAGTAAATAACTTTCGAGAACTTGAGATCGATGAAGAACAGAAACCAGTGATATGCTTAGTCTGAAAGCCGTAAAATCTGATACAAAGGTTTCAAATTAGTTATAAATGTTGCCGACAGGTGGCGCTGTACATTATACAATCACAGTTCAGATTTCGAGAAAGAAAGCTATAAACTTCATCATTTGCAAACAATCGCGTTGCAATCACATCACAATCCAGTTCAAATTCAGGCATTTTCGTGCTTGGGACCAGTTTATAGATTTTTATCCGGATTCTGAATAATACAACCTGCAGCGCCACCTGTCGGCAACATTTATAACTAATTTTGAAACTTTTGTATCAGATTTTTACGGCTTTCAGACTAAGCATATCACTGGTTTCGTTCTTCTATCGATCTTCGTTGCCGAGTTATTTAATTTTAAAATGAGGGAGTCCTTTGTTGGACACCCTGTACATACATACGTTGAGTTTTTTATATATGGATATACAAAGAAAACACAATGTAACCATATTTTTGCCAAATCTGTACCTTCTCACCAATGTTTACAAGCTGTAATTATAAACTGCTACTAATTCTGTTCAAATGTTTTTTTCAGGTAGTTGTGCATCCCAATGATCACTGGAAGAGTTTACATTCCGTAATACCACCCGAAGTTCTTCCAGAAGAATATGGCGGAAAATTAAAATTTGATTCCTGCATCAACCTCCTGGAAGATATTGAAGAATCAGAAGACCATTTTCACGAAATATTTAAGTTTGGTTACCTTAAAACTAAAGCAAGTCGAGAGTCTTTTAGACCCATTTGTCGGAAAAACTGAAAAATTTCAACGTGCGAAGAAGGAAATAAAAAGAGTGACACTGAAGTGCATTCATATTTATATTCATCATTCACATATTTGTAATTTTCTCTTTATGTAATTGCATTTATGTTTTATGAAGAACTTATGGGATACAATTATTTCAATAAAAGATTTGAAAAAAAAAAGAAATGCAGAGTGAATTATTTTCATCTATTTAAACGCAATGGTTCTAATTAAAATAAAAAAAAATAATCAAGAAATTTTGCGGAAGTCAGAATAAATAAGATGTAAATCAAACTGGTATTAATGAAAATATATTTTTTAAAATTTTCAGATGGCGTATATATAATTTTCTTCTCATACTTTGAATTTATTGCGAAGTTGCTTCAGAAAAGAAGAGGGGGAAATGATCAGTGAGAAAGGTTATTTTAGATGTATTTAGGAGAAAAGAAGAGGGGGAAATGATCAATGAGAAAGGTTATTTTAGATGTATTTAGGAGAAAAGAAGAGGAGGAAATGATCAATGAGAAAGGTTATTTTAGGTGTATTTAGGATTAAAGAAGAGGGGGAAATGATCAATGAGAAAGGTTATTTTAGATGCATTTAGGAGAAAAGAAGAGGGGGAAATGATCAATGAGAAAGGTTATTTTAGATGCATTTAGGAGAATTATTTTTTATGACGATCTAGAACATTTCGTTGAATGACACAAAGGCATGATCTTATTTGACCGTAAGTAATAAATGACATTTTTTATGCGAAAAAATACTAGAAAGTCAAATGAGAATACGGCCAATTCTTAAGGAACTTGTTCGTCAAAAAGAAATAATTCAAAGAGCTGTAATTCATCGAAATCCATTTTATAATTCACATTTTCATTTAATGTATTTCTGATGGTCTTGGAAAAAAAAATATCCATTTTTTTTCTGTAATAGATCACTCGCACACCCGGTTCAAAGGAGTTTTTACGTTTAAAACTCTAGAATAAACTCAGAATTAGAAGTGCAATGAAAAATCTCCGCTTTTTGGAACTGAAATTAGTCGTTTTTATTATATTAGACGTAAAGCGAAATTGAAACTTCTTTTGAGAATAATACAATGAGAACCGAACATTGAACTTTTAGAAAACACTGAGGTCCTGAACGAATCAGCGGGATACCGTAAAACTGACTCAGTTGTCGATAATACACTCCTCTCGACACCTTTGCCATTTCAGAAAAAAAATGTATGGTTTGTAGCTTTCCTAAAAAATATAGATAATATAATAGTCTAAGATATGGAAGAGTTTTCTGCTTTGTTTATTTACGCTAAAGTAGAACTTTCGCTATACCCAACGACTTCCGGTGTTGATGCTATGTCGAGAGAAACCTTTAAAATTTTGAAGATGCTAAATAACGCTTAAGTAGAGTTTTCTAGTGTTATGGCTTAAGGATATTTGAAAATATTGAATTTCATGTTCCTATTGCTGTAGCTCTCACTGTTTACTTAAATTAAGAACCTAATTTTATGAAAAGGCTGCCATAATTGTACGTTATTGCTCTTTTTGGCAACTTCTAAGGCTTGTTTGGCGGTTAAATTTTTAACCATACTATTTAGATAATTAATGGCGGTAAAACTTTTAACGAAACGAATTATAGTCGTTCCATTTAGAGTTTAGCCGTTTTAAGAGCTTTTTTAATAAAAAAAACTCGATTTAAATAAAAAGGATTGCACAAACTCAAGGAACACAAAATTCACAGTGGCGTAGTGACCGGGAGGCGAGGGGGATACAGATGCCCCGGGCGCTAGTTTTAGGGGCGCTACTACGTTTAAGTCATTTTTTAAGCAAACTATGATGAGGGGGCATAAAAATAACATTTCCCGGCACCCTCACTACGCCACTGGCCCTGGTGACAAATAATTAGTGCACACATGTCACTTTTTAAAGCCGAATACTTCATTTTGACTTTCTCGTATACGAAGTATACAAAGAGAAAGTATTGTAATCGTCAAAAAATTCGAACTCGAGAATTTGACGAACCTCCACGTTTTAGACCTCCCTGATTCCGAAAAACACAATTTTGGAATTATGTATGTCTGTATGTCTGTGAACACGATAACTCGGAAACTATTAGAGATAAAGGGATGAAATTTGGTATGTGAACTTGACATATAATTTGTAGGTTTCTATGAAAGTTTGGACAAAATCCGTCCACGGGAAGTCTGTCTGTCTTTCAGCGGTCATTGGAACACTATAACTGAAAAACTTGAATAACTAGATGGATAAAATTTTGTACACAGTTTTATCGTCATGAATGTAGGTCCGTATAAAATTTTAGGCCAAATCCGTCAAAGGCTTGACTGTCTGTCGGTCTGTATAATTTACTTTTGAAGAGAATCCGCTATCTCGACGCGCATGCGTACTGGAAGCAATCTTCTGTGCATGCGAAAGGAACGGAACGGAACGGAAGTAGCGAATTACGTCAGTTCGTCCTTGAGCCGGTAAGAGTGGAAGTTTGTGATACATGCATTTTATTCGGTGCGCATCTCTTTGAATTTGATTCTTTACCTAGATATTTTTCAATCACTATAATGAAAAACCTTCTGATAGTCATTGCATTCTGGGTAACAGTAGGTTCTAATTTTTTTAGCCACTCGGAGGAAGGGGAAACGGCACCTTTTAGGAGAAGTATACGACAAAGTTTAGGGGAGAACACTCCCGCTGGTTATGGAAGATAACGCTCGTCCACACAGAGCTCATTTGTTTGGTGATTTTCTGGAATGTGAGGGTATTCACCGGATGGATACAACTAAACCCTCTAACGCATATTTGGGAGGTTCATGAGAGGACAATTATAACTCCTCTCAGAACCATCCAGGACTTGAACACAGAATTGCTGAAAAAAGGGAACACATTGACATAGAGTCTCATCAACTCCTCGTTTCCCATACGAATTCGGGTTAGGGGAAACATATAAGTGAAAGATAGGGCCATAACCCGAATTAATCCACACGCGGTAATTATTGCGTGTATAATAACTTTTGTGTGGTTATTTTTTTGTATTAAGTTAGTCTACTAGACCCCTTCGGCGACTAGCTTGTTCTCCGGGAATATAATTTCATTTGGATCTGTTATACATAATTTGATATTGATGGTTTCCTTAGCAAAGTATTTTAAATTGCGATAGACATTTAAACCATGCTCGTTTAGTGGCCCTGCACTTGTTCTGTTCATTGTCTACATAAACGACCCTAATGGAACCAAGTAGCTGTCTGTGTCTGTAACATCTATTTGCACCTTCTCGGCACCACCGTCACTTTCTTATTTCTCATGCAAAATACGCACTTGATTTCAACATTAAAATGGCGAGGTATATTTTACGTCCAGCAGATGTTAACATATGATAAAAAGAATTAAAACATCTTCCAGCGTGTTGGATGTATTTCCCAATATACTAATTTTCAAGTCGATAGATTTTTTACTTTTTGTAATTATTATAAATACCATTCAAGTGCGATTTGAAAGTAAAAATTTGGCAAATTATTGTTAATAAAAAATTTGCTCGCAAGATACTGACAAAAAGAATAATTTATGTTTAAGCGCATACTTAAATGTGTAATACCTAAACATGTGAGGTGCCTCCCCCCTTTTGCCAAAAACTAAATTATTTAATAGAGACAAACTCAAATGGATACATAAAAACATTTATTATATGTTTAGATTTCATTCTCTAACATATAACGAAACAGAAAAATGAAATAAAAATATCTTACAGAATGAATAGAAAAAAATATTTAGAAAAATATGAAACAATGATGCACAAAGTAAACACGAATGCAGAAACACGGACATAGAGCATAATTTATTTAACAGAAGCCACATGTAAATGAATGATTGATATAAATTACTTTGATACAGTTAAGTCAGAGATTTTTTTTATTTTGGTACTTAATTAATAGAAAATTGTGACTCACAAATATTTCTGTTAGATATATCAAATTAACAGTAAGGTTTAATTCCAAAGTATTTAATATTTCTGATTTTACAAACTGATGCATCAAGCTTTATAAGCACTTCACACCTAAATTGCATATACATACAAGCATTCATAATAGCTTTTTGAGAGCGCGCACAACAAACAACATGTAATGCGAATTCATGTTCGAGAAGGATGTAGAAGATAATATTAATCTACATACACAAATCTGTACGTACAGACAGTGAATATAAGATGCTTTTCTTTAAACAGCTCTGTAGAGCAACAAAAATTCGCCTTTTAGGTCAAAAGTGTTTACTTTTATTAATTTTCATTTTTCTTTCAAATTATCTTTTTTTAGCGTATTAAGCAAACAGCTGAATAATTCTAAATTAGCCGAGGAGCTTTCATTAATGTTATTCTGCTTGTTTCATATCAAGACGTTTCACGATTTATCAATGTTTAATCTGTAAATCTGTGTTTAATGTTGATCAACTTGTGATTGAAGATTACTTGGAATGTTGCCTTCAACATTATCTGGTGAACGTTTGTTACGCTGAATCTAAAACTGCACAGCTCAAACTTTAGAGCAAGCCAATTAAATGCAATTCTAGTCCGAGGAATTCAAACTGGATACTTTGATAATGTTTAAGTAGTCTCTTTGCATTGGAAAGACAGTCGGATAGAGCTTGATTATCATAAAACTGGATCATTCTTTATTTCATAAAAGACGTGTTTTTCGGTTGACATTGCGAAATGCTGGCTCTTTAAAAACTTGCCGAGGTCCTTTTTTCTGTATACATATCAAATCACACAAAATGTCACCTGTGCTGTCAGACATGAAGCGTATTGGCGGCAGGCTCTGGAAGAACAAAGACTCCGACGACGGAATCCAAAGAATTCCTCTTGGACACACATCGGATTTCTATGGGGTCGATCCAGCGTTTCTTCAGAATAGAGGATCTCGCACCTATGGTTGGTTGGAATGGTGTGTATGGTTCAGGGCTCTCGGCATCTTCAAACCTGGAAGGAAAATCGAAGAAATTATTATCAGCCTCCATACAATTTTTGCCTATTTTAAACACTTTACGAATGTCTGCGATCAGAGGGGATTACTGTAGCTAAAATAGCATCATTAATCTAAGTAATGGAGGACAGCGAACTTCCAGAACTCATTTGTTAAACGCGAAAAAGGCATATTGGTCTACACATTTTGCAACTATTTTCACACTTGTTTCATGTTTGTGAAGATGGAATGTTATAATCGATTTTTCACTCAGCTCCTGATATGGAAGAGTTTTCATATTTTATGCACTCGCGTGTGTTATCGACACTAATACACTTCTTGGGTTCACACAATTGACAGCACTGGTAAAGCACGCATCGCTGTATTTATATTTTTGTTTTAAGAGTTGTGAACCTGGCATTTTCTTCTCATGTGTTAGTTCCGATGTAAAAATTCACGGACAGTGGCGAATCCAGGGGGGGCTATCGGGCTACAACCCCCCCCCCCAGAGCCAAGCCAGAATTCTTGATTTAATTCAACATCATTTTAACTGTTTTTTCTTAATTTCTCTCTTTAAAAATAATAAAAACGTTTCAACATTGCTTTCTGGCTTGACAGGCTCGGAAATTTTCTACTTTTGTAGTTATTCCACTTGTACATGCAACATTGACGCGGTCGAAGGCATTTTTGGCTAGTTATTTCATTGTAATTTTTATTAAATTATCGAAAGTATTGTAGTGTTCTTTATGATTCTTATTGCCAGGTGAGTAAAGTCTGTAAAGTTAAAGAGTTTTGGTTTACTTTAGTCTTGAAGTTTGACATTCATCACCACGATACAAAGTATTTATGACCTCAGCACCCCCCAGACCGGAATCCTAGATTCGCCACTGTTCACGGATAATGCGTTTGTAAAATAAATGTCTATTTTCAGTTTTGCGAAGGAGTTATTTATTTGATTGAAACAACTTTCTGTTGAGTCAGGGACTCAGAAATATGTTTACTTAACTCTAGTGAATTAGCATCTTGAACAGTTTTACTTTTTTAAAAGACGAAACATTAATTAAATTTAGCAGAGATTTCTGTGAAATCTTGGTTTGCTCTAACAACACTAGTTTAATATTTTAAGAACTTAATTATAAATTTATCGATTAATTTAATTAAATTTTCTTCCATATGAACAGCGCCACATAGTAGTTAATTTGAGAAATAATTGATTTCAACTGTCCAGAATATTTATAATTTTAATTTAAGGATTAAAAAATAGGAAATAGTGAGTTATTATTATTTTTTTTTACTTTTTAGTACACCGATGAAAATATCTTTTTAACAATTGTTTTTATTAAATTTATTTCTGTATTTAAAATTAAATTTAATAAATACCTTAATCCCTTAAATAAATCTTAACAATGAAATCATGTTTCTGGGGCATAGATTCAAAGGTGTAATAAAAGAAACTTCATGAAAATATAGGTTTACTTTAGTATTTTTTGCTGCATTGATCTCATACAATGATTGGATTTAATCTTACAAATCAATTTGATTAATGAGGGTATACACAACACTAATTCTATGTTTACTTACTCAAATATAGCTGCCATTTAATACCTATCCTCAATAAAAAAAGAATTTAAATTTGCCGAATATTTTGGTATGCATTTCTCAACGAAGAAATAGTACTTTGGTTTATTAAAATGTGCGTATGCAGAAGTGGATTTCTGTATTCACAAATTTCAATCTATTCATATTGTTACTTGCTGAAACTGTTATTGTTCGCAAGCCGAAAAAAGCTATTATCTTCTTAAATGATATTTTTTATCTACTTCAGAACAATTATGAGTGAATAACTCATCAAATTTCTCTCCTTCATATTATGGAAAATATATCGAATGCTTTATCAAGAAATTTTATATTTTTTTTGCACGAAATTTGAGTTCACTTACTTGTGAGGAAACTTCAAAAATAATTATCACATTTTAAATTAATTCAAACGATTTCTCCTTAAATTTCCGTCAGAGATTGTAGAAAAATAACAAAATATAATTAAAACAGATGCATAAATATCTCCGTTATCAATTCTGTAGTTTAGAAACGAAGACATGCCAGAGGATATCGTCATTTCCTAAATTTCTGTTTTTTTCATTTTGAAGTATAAAATATACAACTACTTCCTTAATTAATAGTTTGGGGAATGTGGTATAGATAATGTAACTGTTACGATACTGAAAAGGAACGAAAACCTTAAAAATAGACTAAAGTTCTATGTAATGGTCTGTAAGTTAAACAGTTCTCTTAATCTTACCTGCCACAAGCAAAAAATGGTCGTTTGGAAACAAATTCTTCTACATCTGTCACAGTTTGAGGTAGTTTCTGGTCCAGAGTTTCAGGTAAAAACATGGCCGCAATCACACCACAAAGGGCAATAACAGCAAAACATAAAAATGGTAAATTGGTTCCAAATTTTGCCTAGAAAAATGAACGCAAAGGCTATAATAAATTTATGAATCGTATTACTATGAAGGTTCACAAAAGTAAGATAGGATGCATTTTTAAATTCATTTAAAAATAAATTTTTAATAGTTAGAAACGATACATTATTTTCAATAAATGGGGCATCAACTGTTACTACTTTCTAACGACTAAAAATGCTCTTCATCAAGTGTAACATAAGAAAAACGTTGGTTTCCTGCATCTATATGTTCTTCAGATGCTCTTGAGTGTGGGTCACATGACAGTATTTTGTGGTTATATGGTGGATATCAAGATATTTTGCTGATTTCATACAAATGAAATAGAATTCTCGCGATGACATAGAAAATTACTATTTCTTTGATATCTCATATTTAGCTTTAAAATAACATTATTTTAGTCAATTGACAGTGTTGAAGTTTGCAAATCCTTTCTCCGCAAAACCTTCTAATTAATTAAATATTTCATTTAATTGAAACACAAGGTTACGAAGTCATTGCCGTTATTTGCAAGAGAAATTGAAACTGCTGAGGGGACCGTTTGCTGTTTCAGATACATTTGAAACTTTAATTGTTCTATTTGCATGCTTTTCAGCAGTTTTTCGCCTACACTTTCATATACAACTCGAGCTTCAAGGGAATTGGTAAACAGCATGAAAACAAGTATCCTTATTTGAGAAACATTTTATCAAATATTTATATTAATGATACACAATATTTATATTAATGCAACATATTTGTTTTAAAAAACGATGAAGTCTCATAGATTTCTGAAACAGTAATTGTTCAAACATACTGAAATTAAATTTTATTTATGACATTTTAAATATTCAGTCAATCAATTTTCATGCATTTACTTCCACCATGCCCCACTTCCACCGAAAATGTGCGTTACTTTCAGCAAAAGAAATGCCAAATTTAAATCCGAGCGCACGATCTTTTCGGCAAACTGGTGTTACTTTCAACAAAAGAAATGCCAAATCTAAATCTGAGCGCGCGATCTTTTCGGCAAACTGGTAATTTGTCTATGCAAAAGAAACAAGCAATATAAAAAAAAATTAAAGTCAATTCCTACTTTAATAATTAATAGTTTTCGAAATATAATGAAAAACGTACTGCGCATGCGCAAAGATATGGCTAAAATATGGAAGTGCCTCGATGATCCCATGGGTCATCCATAAACCCAAGAACCAAATCTGTAAAGTTAATAGTTTTCGAGATGTAATGAAAAATGTACTGCGCATGCGTCATGCAAAATATGAACTGACAGACAGACAAGAAAGCGAATTAATATTGCATTGTCATCTAGTTCTGAGCTATGTTTAAAGTTTCAAGTCTCCAGCTCATCGGGAAGTTAGTTTAAAATCGATTGCAAATCTGAACAAGATACATATATATAAATATACACTATATGCCCAAAAGTATCCGGACACTTGCATATTTTCACATTTTTTAGAATTTCTCCGGAATGGTTTAACTGAATGAATTCAAACTTCAGACATGTTAAAAACAGACAATACCTCATATTTTACATTGAAGATTCGGTCCTGAGGACAATTAGGGGACCGTCTACAAACTGATGAAGACAAAAACAGTTTTGGCCACTCCGCTTCTCACAATACCGATAACGAGATGAAACTTTCAGAAATGGTAATGTTTAATGTGCATAATATTTACAGGAATTTTTGTAAACTCAGCGCAAATATTTAGGAAGATATAAAGGTTTTCTTAAAAAATCTCAAATTTTCCCACCTGTTTTTTGCTTATAACATGCAGAGTTTTCTGTTATATTATACGAAACTTACAGAAAAGATGACAATATGTTAGAGAAGCATTTGTGTAAAACTTTGGAAAAGAAATTTTGAATATTACAGGAATTATGAGCAATTTTATAAATAGAATTTTACTGCGCATGCGAGAAACATAGTGTAATTTTTCTTTCACAACTTTAAAGCCAGATATATAGGGCAACTTATATAAAAAAAATCAGTTCAATATCATTAGTATTCAGAAAGATATCGGCATTACAACGAGCAGAATTTTAGCTCCTGTCGAAGAGAAGCTAAAATATGAGGGGTTGTACACAAATTGATATTTTTTAAACTTATATCTTTAAATAATTATATTGAATTGTATAGCGGTTAGAATTTGCTACATACCCATGAACACTTATCAATTACGTGCATAACTTAAATTCCAGCTAATTAGGCACTATAAATAACAAAAATTTTATTACTTTAATTATATTATTTACATGATTGTTAACAAGTTACATATTACAATTTTACGGCCAAACGATATTTTTAAATATATTTATTTTACGGCGAAACGATCTTTTATCTAATTAATTTCTTTTCTTAAAATATTTTAATAATTCTACATATATATTTTTTTATTCGTTACGAATATTAGATGTGTTCATGGGTTTTCAGCAAATTCTAACCACTATACAATTCAATATAACTTTTTAAAGATATAAGTTAAAATAATATCAATTTGTGTACAACCCCTCATATTTTAGCTTCTCTTCGACAGGAGCTAAAATTCTGCTCGTTGTAATGCCGATATCTTTCTGAATACTAATGATATTGAACTGATTTTTTTATATAAGTTGCCCTATATATCTGGCTTTAAAGTTGTGAAAGAAAAATTACACTATGTTTCTCGCATGCGCAGTAAAACACTATTTACTAAAATTGCTCATAATTCCTGTAATATTGAAAAATTCTTTTCCAAAGTTTTACACAAATGCTTCCCTAAGATATTGTCATCTTTTCTGTAAGTTTTGTATAATATAACAGAAAACTCTGCATGTTATAAGCAAAAAATAGGTGGGAAAATTTGAGAATTTTTAAGAAAACCTTTATATCTTTCCAAATATTTGCGCTGAGTTTACAAAAATTTCTGTAAATATTATGCACATTAAACATTACCATTTCTGAAAGTTCCATCGTGTTATCAGTATTCTGTGAAGCGGGGTGGGCCAAAAACGTTTTTGTCTTCATCAGTTTGTAGACGGCCCCCTAATTGCCCTCAAGACCGAATCTTCAATGTAAAATGTGAGTTATTGTCTATTCTTTACATGTCCGAAGTTTAAAGGCAGTCGGTTAAACCATTCCGGTGAAATTCTAAAAAATGTGAAAATCTACAAGTGTCCGGATACTTTTGGGCATATAGTGTATATCTTAAATACTGACAGAAGTTCTTACCAGGTAAACAATATACGGAGCCAATAGTGTTGATCCACTGCCTATTGTTGAACACAGGCCCATTCCAACTGCCCTCAGATTGGTTGGAAACAATTCTGGAGCTTGAATGTATACTGTCATGTAGGCTGCAGAAGTCCCTGCTTTTGCCAGAAGAGCAGCTATAACTCCAATCATTGCCATGTCTGCAACGAAAAAGTGAGATGGATTTAATATCCTGCATCGAAGGATATCAGTTTCGATGTGGGGACTTCCAGCAATATGTGAATAATGTCATTGGCAACTCGCCTCTAGAACTTTAGGCGATCTATTCAAAAGCTTTGCTCTTTTTCGTGTGTCAAAGAAAGAAAATTATCGTTTGCAGTTTCCTTCTTTTAAGGTGTGTTATTGATTTTTATCTATTCAAAATCTATTTATTATTATCTATTCTATCTATTTTTATCTATTCGATCTATTCAAAAGCTTTGCTCTTTTTCGTGTGTCAAAGAAAGAAAATTATCGTTTGTGGTTTCTTTCTTTTAAGGTGTGTTATTGATTTTTATCGTAAGTATAATTGATTGTTTATCCATGTGTGGTCAATGTATTTTAGATTTTAAAGTCTGCGAAATCACAACGCAGGAATGTTTTTATATGTAAAAGCAAAATGGTATGAGAAGTACCCACATACACTTTCCTTCATGTGGTTAATTCAAAATTCACATATGTCTATAAAGGATTTTAAAGTAGTGGAGATGACATTTCCCTTAAATTACCATCACCAAATAATGTTGGCTCTGCAAAGAGTCAATTAATTTTTCTTTGAAATTTTTCTGTAGATTTCACAAAATTTAATTTGAGCTAAAATGTGAATAACAAATTAATGACTTAATTATTTTGAAGTTTCTTAGTGCTTAAAGTCAGTCTTTTAATTTTTAGTGTTTAAAAGGTTATTTTAGTTTTTTTACTCTTCCTGTGAGTTTTTAGTTTTTAAAAATCATTTGTTTGTCTAATATATCTGAAGATATCTTTAAAAAAATGATCAACTATTCTAGTTAATTCTTTAAAGATTCTGTTAATTCTTTAAAGGTTAAAGTAAATGGATTTAAAAAGTTTTTCAAAGTTCCTAAAAGTGACTTTCAATTTATAAACCAGCATATTTATGAAAATAAATGACGTGGAGTCCATTATCCAGAGGTTTCATTTTTGTAAAAAAATATATTTATTTAGTCGCCGTCGTAGCATGATTACAACTACACTTCCTGGAAGCAGAAGCGAAAAAAGGGGAAAGTTTTCATCCACGCATGTGGAAAAAGACTGGAAGGCCGGTTCGGCGACAAATAGCTATCAATATGTAGAAATAAATACATCAGTGTTCTAAATCAGAAACTTATAACTGTTGAGAATAGTCTGGTATTGGATGGTTATGTTAAACGCGTTGCTGGTAAAGAAAAAATGACTGAGAATACACTTTTAACATTTTTTTTGTTGACTGGAAGATTTTATCACATTTTTATAATGATACATATATTTTGATTTTGCTGCCTTTTATATTTCAAATATACAGGGTTCCCACTTATATCCGTTACCCCCCCCCCTTAACTTCTAAACGGCGACAGCTTAGGCCATAAAGTTGGTGTCTAATTAGAGTAAAAAGTTACAACTTACAACGCCATCTCTCGGCAGATTTTGGAATTAGCAGTCTTTTCTCGTAAACGGTGACAGATATGAGAAAAAATTCAATTAAAAAATTGTAGTGCGTCTTCGATTTAGTAGGAAAAGACACATTGCGCGCAATAATTCTGAGAACGAAACGTCTAAAAGGCGCATTTGTTTGGTCGCGATTTCCAACACTCTTACGCCAGAAACGCGTTAGAAAGAAAAGAAGACACAATTAGTTATCAGCAGATATTTTTATTTTCGATTTTATAACGACTACGCCATCGGGTCGACGATAACCGATCTCACCGTAGCGCATACGTTTTACTATACCTAGACACCAACCTTATGGCCTGCTGTCGCCGTTTAGAAGTTATGGGGTGTAAATTTGATATAAGAGAGAACCCTGTATATGTAAATGTGGCCGGTCATTATTAAAATGAATAATGATTAAACGTATTTAGCTATTACCAGTGGTATAGTCGCACAATGAGCAGTGCCGAACGCTCTAACCTGGTGACAAAACGTAACCGCTTTAAGGGAAGTCTCTATAATTTTTTTGTTATTTATTTTAGTAAAAAAAGTAGTGATTTGGACGGCGTTTGGTGCTTCCGGCTCCACTGCGCCCCTCATTAAGTACAAACCTTGAGAGTGATCGAACGAAAATCTGATTTGTAAAATTTAGCATTTCTTTCCAAGTTAAAAAAATCGAAAAATATTAAAAATACATTCCTCCCAGTGTGTTTTAGCTCGCATTAAATAACTGAAAAAAGAATCAAAAGAAAAAATTCTTGTTCTCTAAAGTGTTCTCCCTACTAATCTTTATCTTGAATGTTGAATACGAAAAGATTGTCATTACCTGGTGGAAAAAACCATCTGGTAGAATGCAGGCACTGCCAGCAGGAAAGAGATTAGAACACCACTTTCTCCCCCATGTCATCATAGGCCCACGCAAACAGAGTTGTTGGTATTTCCACCGTCGACAAATGGAAGAAAGTTCAGGAACCTCATTCCCAGCCAAGTTTTGAGCGTTTCACTTGATGTCCGGTAGGGCAAGCACCCACTTCATCCTAGAGAAATGCATAATTGTTATGAAATGTGGAGGTTTCATGACTCACCTCATTCAGCCTATTTTTAAAACAATACACAGTGAAATGAATTTCCGGATAAGTTGATGTACATGGATCACCTACTCCCTTTTCTTTGTGAGTTTTGCAAATGAGGCATATAAATCAAATCCTAGAAGTTTTCTCTGCTTAGGGCCGCCCCAAGACACGTAAGCATCTCAAGTGGGGGGGGAGGGGGGCTTTGCGGATTTGCTTATTTTGCTGACAAGTGGGAGAGGGGGGAGTATGAGTATTTTTGCTGCAAGACATTAAAATCACTTATTTCCGAAAACTTTGTAATCTCTTGCACAAATAATTTAATTTTAAAAAAATTAAATTTGAAAAAAAGCAATTTGGCAAAAGAAAATTAAACTTCATTTTTGTAAACTTAAACTTGAAATTGTGATAAATTAAAATCTCACATTTTTTTTTTTCCATTTGCCGAGTTAGAGTTTTATTTGAATTAAAACCCAAAATGTTTTAAATTAGATTATACTGTTAATAATGTTTTGTAAAAAAAGAACGTGTGTGGGGGGGGGGCTTGGTATGCTTTACGTAATTATAAGAGGGGTTTATGATTTGCTTATTTTTGCTGACAAGGGGGAGAGGGGGGTCAAAAAATACCAAAAACATGCTTACGTAATACGAACGGCCCTTAGAATATTTGGGCTATTAAAACAAAGACTGCATTTTTTTTTTTTGCTATCTTACAAGATGGCCCCTCCTGTTTTGGAAAGAGGGTGTCATTATTCATCTAAGAAGGCATAGGGATACTTGAGATGCTTATGGATTCTAATGTAATTTTGTGTCAACATGAAGCTAATTAATGATTGAATTTTATTTAAAAAGCCTAAAATGCGATAAATTGATGCACGTCAATATAGTTGGGGCCATGGGTTAAAATAATTTTCACACCCTGATCTATACTGGGGAACAGACATGCAGTTATATGAAATACATTAAAATTTTAATTAATCCTATTAAAATTTTCAAAATTATTGAATGCATAATCCTTAGGGTAAATTTTAAATTTTCTGATTTAAAAACTGTTATTAACCTTAAAGCTTTGGAATACAAGCAATGTATGAAATTTCGGTCTTTTCTGGAATCATTTCTCCTTTGTGTTTATTTGCGTTACAGCTGACAGAGTGCATTTAATGATTTCTAATATAGAAGGAAGCATCGGAATTGGGTAAGTTTTAATTTCCATATATTCGAATTGAAAGTTAATGTATAATATTTTACTATAACCAGTTACATGTTTCGTTTACAGTGAACTTTAGCATTAATTTAACAAGCATCAATATTAAATTGTTATTTTTACTAATTAATTTGAATATGCAAACAAATAAATAAATCACCAATGGAAATTTGTTTATTATACAGGGTGCCTACTTCCAGTTGTAGAATCAACAACACATTTCTAAACTTTTAAAGATAGACATCTGCAATGAACTCTTTCATAACGCATCTCAAGCGTAACGTGAATCTCGTATAATGTGCGATGAAAAAATTGTGTGTAGTTCTCTACAGCACGATAAATACCTCCGTATTACGCGCAGATAACTAGTATTTTCATAATTTTTTATTTTATTTATTGTTTGGAAAGCAAATGTACACACTTTACCTGTTGCTACCTGCTACACCTTAACTTGCACAAATCCTGTCGTGTATAATGCATACCCCGTATATAACGCGATTTCTTGAACGCGAACGGGTTCTTTCGCCTTGTACGAAAGTCCATTTTCTGCAGATTGAAAATGCTTAAGGTATCCGACTGGTTTAAAATCGTCGTTCCTGATGAATTATCAAAAAAACTTTTTATGATTTAATTTATAGCCTGTTGAACCAGTTTTCTAAAACTGTCTCACCTTTTTACTCTACGTGACTCCATACAAAATGGAGTTACATGTTTATTACCGAACTTAAAGTATTATTTATGTTGCATGAAAAACTTAATGTTTGTTTCCCCTGAGAAATGATATTTTGAGAAAACTGTCGACTGCAACAATGATTTCTCAAAAAGTTATTCAAGCATTGAGATGAAATTTTCTGAGATTGTTTTCTTTACAATGATGTTTTCTAAAAAATTAAGGTCAATTTAAACAAGTATTATTTTAGGTGCTTAAATATAAACGAAAGCATTTTTATGAAAATTACTCAGTTTAGTAACTATGTTCAGCTTATATCTCAAAACTGTTTTGAAGCACAAGAAATATTTTGTATATAACAGATAACTGTCATAAAATGTACTCCCGTAAGATTTATATATTTAGAATATGATTTTGTCTATGTCTGTTAGCTTAAGGCAAATATTTTAGTCATTTTTCTCAAATTTCTCAGTTTTTTTTTTAAAAAAATATTATTTTGAAAGCCTAATTTGCCAATATTTTCATAGTTTTAAAACATATGCAGTTGAAAAATTTATATAAGGCAACATTAAACAATCTATATAAGTTATTTTCTTAAAAATGTCTCCGAACATTAAATGGATACACCTTAAATGAAATAGAGAATTGTTTTATGTTTTAGACAATAAATGTACTGATGAAAATATTAATAAGTCTAAATTTTTACTACCATTAATTATATACTATTAAATATATGCTATAATTATATTTAATGTCTATTAATTATACCGGTACTATTAATTATCTTTAATAAAAAAAAATTGGCACCCTAACGTAAGCAAGCACACTGTTTTCTGACTCAAACTGGAGCGAGTAATAGCTGTTAGAAGCACATGGGGGTCGCGGGATAAAAATTTATTTCAGAGAAGAACCATCAGCTTTTGAAAATTAAAATGTGAACCAAATTAGCCAATGTTGTACTTTTTATTTCTTCAAAAATTTAAGGCGAAAGCGCAAAACACATGTACAACCATTTCTCAAAATTAATGAAAACTAACACAGCTATACGATAAAACAAGTTCTAATGAAAAACAAGCTCATTTAATTAAAAAAATTAAATATAATTTAAAATATGGTTATTATCAGCACCTGAAAAATTTTAATTAAAAAATCAATTTAACATAATATTTGTTCGCTGAATGGCTTCGGCTGAAATATGAAACGCACCCACGAAACAAATACTTGCGTATTATAATGCAAAATTGTGGTAACAATTTACATGCCATAAGAATATACTTTTACCAAATCTTCTATTCGTATTTCTTTTGTAGACTTTATTACAAGAAGTCCCAAAGAAAGCCACCAAAGAACCGAAATCTGGTAATCGCAGGTCACGCAATAATGACCTACCCCTTCTAAAAAGAGATGTGAGTGTGGTGGCGGCACATCTTGCTGAAACCATATTCCTTAAGCGAAATCTTTTGTAAAGGAAACGGATTCCTCCGAATAATCAGATGATGCCCCTAGATGAGCTAGCTGTATACTGAGAAGAAGTTAGGTATCATTCAAGAAGAGTACTCTTTCAAGATTCCAATAATATTAACATTTCCAGACTAACGCATTTGATGCCTATTTGGATTTTATAGTATTAGGATTTTCCAGCAACAGTAAGTGACTATTGGATAAAAACGTCCTTAAATTCTTGCAGGTGAAAACTGGACAAAAAAATGTTAAATATGTCAGTATTGTTTTTTACGTAATATAACTAATAGGACCGTGGGACTGTATAAAATTTTAATTTCATCATCTGTTTAGCAGTACATTTATTGACTCAACAGCATAAATATAATTCTCCACTTCATTTAAAAGTATTTTTCCATCTGAAAGTGTATACTATCTCTTCCCGGTACATAAATTAGTTATTATCACAATTAGAGTAGGCGAACGTTAAGTTAACGTTACAGTTAACGTTTTCTCCCGCCATAACTTTCTTTGGAACCAACACAGCCCAGAAACATTTCTTTACACCATCTTAAAATCTAAAAAAATAACTTTTGAGGAAGACATTTATCAGCTTCGTACACCTTTTTCTCTCATTTTTAATCAATTTGAAAATTAATTTAACAGAATTTGTAAGTAGTGTTTGTTTTATTTATTGCAATATCTTTCTCAAATTGCAAAAGGCTTACACATGAGCTGGAAGTTGTTGATTTCAGATTATTTCCACATCATCATTGGTTATTTTGTAGATCACGCTGATTCAAGAAGTCTTAGATTTTTATATATTTCACTATTTAATAACGCGCGCTTTACCATGTTAAAAGTTTCCCAGTTGTTTTCTATGGATATTGCCTTTTATGATAGTAACATTTTAGCTTCTTAGGACTTAGAGAAATGTATAAACAAAAAATTAAAAATTCGGTCCGAATTGTTTAAATCTGCGTTGGCATTCCGTCGAGTGCATACGATAATCACAGGGTAATTACTTTTTCCATATCCTTAAACATATCATCGCACAGAAACTATTCTTACACTCTTTAAAATTAAAAAATTAGCTTCTTTCAGTAACACTTGTTCCATTTTCATGACTTTTTTTCCCCATTTATAATCAATTTTTAAAATTAATTTAAATTATCAATTTGTAAGAATGTTTTTGCAATCTTAAACCTAATCACATTTGCCACTGCGCCGCTTTTCTTTTGCCATGTTAAATCTTTGCTTTCTTTTTGACATTTTCACTTTCGCACGCAAATTTCGCAGCTTAATACGCGCGTACGGTAAATTGTGTGCATTTAAACACTCACTTTAATTTTATTGCAAACTTCTTCTATAGTTTTGTCTTTAATTTGTCGTAGATTTTATCACTTTTAAATTTTTACCTTACCTGTCTTTACTGACTGTTTTTTTAAAAAAACTTATCTCTCATTAAATATAATGGTTCATTTATAAGCTTTTCAGTTTTGTATTTCAATGTCTATGTTCTCGCTCAACCTTCTCAAAATAATACTTTGAACCCATGAACGCACGTGGAACCTTGTATTTTTTTAACTATGTTTTGTGTCTCTCGTATTTTTTCCTTCTTAATATCTATATCAGCATTGTTTTCCCCTTAAGAAATTCGTTTACTTTATTTACTTAATTCATATGTACTATTCTATCAATAGAACCTGCAAAATCCAAATATTATGTTAGAATCTATAGTTAAACATGCAAAGTCTGTTTAGAATCCAGTATGTATCTTCGCACCTGAATTGATGCTTTGTGAAAGTCAAGCAGGAGTAAAATGGTACTTTAATCGCTTTTCCAGAAACTTTAGAACATGTCATCACAATACAAAAGTATTTTTTGAAACATCTTGAAGTAAACTAGTGGGAGTGTCTCCCCAAACTTTCTTTCGTATACACCCCACACATGTGAGTGAAACCAGACAATAAAGACGTCAACAAACTCTGTCAAGTAAACTAAAGTTAATCACGCGGCTTGAAGATCAAAGAACAAATCCCTCAGCATTCTTTTGCACAGACCCATGAGACTCCTCTCAACATTTGCTTCCTACAAAAATCGGCAGAATTTGTTTTTGGCAACCAAGTTTTGGAGTCCTCTTCTGCACATGCTCACCAGTAGGCATGCGCAGGAGTTGGTTTCAAAACTGAAATAAGTATGTGATTATACAGAATGACAGACAGCCAAACCCTTTTGACGGATTTGGCCCAAAATTTTTATAGTTTTGACCTACATTTAAGACGATAAAACTGTGTATGTACTTATCCATCTGGCTTTTCAAGTTTATTAGGCAGTGTCTGCATGACCTCAAACATATACAGACAGACAGATTCCCGTTGACGGATTTTGTCCAAAAAATTTGATAGAAACCTACAAATTATGCTTAAAGACCGAATATACCAAATTTTATCCTGTGCAGTTTGAATAGTTTATGGAAAGGAGTCGTTCACAGACACATAGACACATAATCAAAATTGTGTTTTTTCGGACCTTGTGGAGTTCTAAAATGGAGATTCGTCAAATTTAGAGTTTGAATTTTCTTAATTGATTGCTAAAATATTTTCTTTGTATACTTCGTAGACGAGAAAGCAAAAAGATATATCCTTTCAACAACACGTTTCTACTTTACCCAATTATCTCTTCGACTTAATCACTTTTCAAAGTTAGTTTAAACACACACAGCCTTATAACGTTTTTGTTTTGTTTATCACTTTTAAACCTATTTCACCTTTTTTAATCTATCTGCCGTTTTTGTTAATGTTCAAACACTGCTTTCTGGACAATTCCAGAATTTTCATTTCCTTTCTTTCAGCTAAATTTTCTAACTACAAATTTTTTTAAGTCCTCCTTTTACCTTCGTAGTAAACTGGAATTCAGTAGTCAATTTTCTCCCTATTACCCATTACTGTCGCATCATTGGATATCGAGGCTCTTAATTATAGTAGCATGTGAATGCGGATCACAAAAATTTAAACAAAACACAGCGATTTTACATATTTTCACAAAAATATAAACCTCTAACTGAAACATATTTTTCCGAAATTATTCATTGAATTCCCATCGTAGAGCAATGCCGGTATTCTGCGCAGTGAATATTTAGTTTGATGCTGCTGAATTCTTGTAATTTGTTGGCTTTAGTAGTAGTTGATATTAAGATATTTGTCAATTAATGGGAAAGTGCTGTTAAAGCGTGTATTACCCATGTCTACAAGTTCACCGTATGGTGCTTTTGAACAGAGATTTGTTTCATAAAACAGCAAAATACGTAATCGGAACGAAGCGGTTATCA
>BGPR01025914.1:0-21940 GCA_013235015.1 Araneus ventricosus | reverse complement strand
AAACTATTAATGATTTGGTCAAACCAAGTTATTGGTCGGAAAATAAAGCAAAGGACTTAACTTACAATTAAAGAATTTAACTGGATTTTGGTACTTCTGCAACTAAATAATCTATTTCTATTCTTATTCTAATATGCTTCCATTTTTCAGAATATAGGGCCGCGGTAAATCAGGTGGTGAGATGTCGGTTTCGGGGCAGAGAGGCTAGGTCCGAAACCCGATTCCACTGAAGATCCACGTAGTGGGCCGTTGCAGGTGAAATCATGAAAAGGGGCAACGTATGTTATGTTGGAGGAAGTTTGGAGAGAGGAGAGGGTGCCAGATCGTTATCCTCGTCGCACGACCTCGTTTGACCGCGGTTCAAACTTACGAAGTCTCGTCCCAAAATAGCCCCTGTGTTGCTTCAAAACGGGACGTTAATGTAACTAAGCTAAATTAAATTTTCTTTGAGAAAATTTGCGTTTGAAAGCAATCTGACTGTTATACTTACTTAAATGTTATATCTTATTCCAACAGTAATTCAAAGCACACCTGTAAAACGCAATCCTAATGAACATTTCCCTGCACCTCCGTATTTGTCTTCTAAAAACAATAAAAATAGTATATGGATAACGTTATTAAATTCTCAACTTATTACCAGGCCGGATAATTTAATCGGGAATTCCATAATACCTACAAATAAAGCAGAATATATGCGCAAATAAGCTCGGAAATTTTTTTTCAGAATTGCTAAAAAACAATGAAATTCCTTTTCGTATCATTTCAAGTATTTTTGAGTCACAATAGGAAGAAAATTCTAAATTTTCCGTTGCAAATAAATGAAATTATTATAGTTCCTTCCTCCAATTTAACTATAGCGAACTTTCATTTTTTCTAAATCTGAACTTTTCATTCAAACTGCTTCAATGTGCTAGTAATGTATTATTTAAAAAATCCGTTTCTGTTGCAATGTTACTTAACAATTGTATGCATTCTTTTATTGGCTGGATTTTTACCTACTTTCAATAAATATTATAAAATGAAGTGATTGTGATCATTAAAAATTGCGGTACATCGTGATGTTGATCAATCACCGTTTAGACTTCCTTAACTGCGATTTTTTTTCGAATTACATCTGGTTCATCTGTGGACATTAAAGACAAAATAACAACCAATGAGACGATAAAAATTGGTATGTGGTCCTAATGCCAATATTGTAGATTAGTTTCATATTTTAACAAAATGTTTGGCCGGGAAGCTCTGTCTGTCAATTAGTGCACATGTGAACAATTTATAATGCCGAAAACACAATGATATTTGAAAATAGTTTTAATGAGTGAAATTTGAAAGATGATTTTTATTACTGTGAATTTTAAATATTGTTGCGAAAAGCGTCCAGTGTGTGTATCGGTGAGAAGAGTCCAACAAGTAGGATAATAAAGTGAAGGCGATTTATTCCTGAATATTCCGGAAAAACAGACGCACAGGGAACAAGAAAACAGCACTTGCACATTTCAGCAACACAGGCAGCAAATCATTAATAATAACAGTAACAGCATTTTCAATACCGCTCGGCGTCAGTCAGCTTACCAGCTCACACTGCGGACAAAACTCAAAGAGAGATTAAAGATCTTCAACCACATCTGAAGACATTTACTGGTCTCAGCACCTCCGGTTTTTATAGCTTTTTTCTGACAGGATGTGACGTCACACAAAATCATTCGAAGCTTCCCCAGAAATCTGTCCCTAGTAGAGATAGGACCAAAAATCTAGCATATTCGAAAAACCTTCATTTTGTCGCCAATCACAAAATTCGTCGCCAAGTAACCAAATGGTGGCCAGGTTTGTCGCCAAGGCTGGGGAAGGTATTCACTAGACTTTCCCGGCATCCGATAAAACCTCTTAAAATGTCTCCTCGATCCTCCCCAAGACTACATTACTGGCAAGACATTAAAGGTCTGCAACGATATATATCAAATTTGAACCAAATTCGCTATCCAGTTGACTGTCCATCAGTCTGGTCTGTCACTTTGCATATGTAAACGCGTGACTCAAACTAACAATGGATTAATGAAATTTGCCTGTAGTTTACACCCAAATTTCAAATTATTAATACATTCCGTTAAATAGAGAGGTTCAAAAATGCATACTCTTTTCTTTTTCGTTGTATGCCGAAGCTAAACACATAACAGGCCATATTGTATGGCCTGAGAAAGGTAAGATAACTTTTATGGATCTCCTTATCTGCATTCAACCATAGTTACAAGATATGTCCAAAAAATTCTAAATTTTAGATTAATCTTTCATGATAAGCGTTGGATCAATACCCCTGCTTTGAAATAAACGAGGGCCTAGTGGAAAAGTCTCGACTTGAGGCTGGAGATTTCTAGGCTCGAAACCCGATGCCAATGATGATCCACGGTGTATGTGGGCCTGGTGCACGCTACATCTGACGACTTAGGCCAAACATCCTTCCGTTTGTGCATACGTAACACACCCCGACCCTGCCTACCCAATTGGGTGTAAAGGAATGTAGATAGGAGGGGAGAGTTTTGTGTGGTGCGGAAGCTTGGAGAGGGGGTATCAGCGCAGGTGTAGTCCCCGTCTTCTTTACCATTGTCTAAAAAATTAAGAGGTCCGACCCAACATATCCCTCGTGTTACTTTTAAAAACGGGACGTTAATATAACTAAACGAAACTAAACTTGAACTTAAGCAAAATTTGAAATGCTTTAATTTCCATAAAATGTTTAATAAACCGGTTCGGGTACCAGTCAAAGCATGAAAAGTGTCATTAAAAAAGAATTGTGTTAATAACTAAAACTTACAGTAAATCTTTTTTTTTTTAAAGAAAAGTAAAACATCCTTTCACCGTATTTTTCAGCAAGTAAAAGTGTTTGTTTCTTATAATAACTACAGGAAAGCAATTACTCAAAGAAAAAAATACTACAAGCATCCGTAATAAACTGAAAGAAAATATTTTGATCCTTTGTGATGGAAATCACATTAAATAATGATAGAAAACCACAAACTATAAGCGCTTAAACATCATTCATATGTCCTCTTACATAGCAATACCCCCATATTATTTTACTGTAAATCTTAAAGTCTTGAAAATAAAAGCCAATCTTTTGCAATTGCTGAAAAAATTAAATTATGATATAACACCGTGTCAAATTTATTTACGTTAGTAAGTAAGTTACGCAGAGATCTAACGTAATATATTCATTCGCCTTCCCTGTAAGGGAAATAAATGAATTTTATCGTCTGCTGTGAAAAACATTTTGACTTATTTGACGGTATATCTTCTTAGAAACTGTTCATTGCATTAAAACGTAG
Organism: Araneus ventricosus; assembly: GCA_013235015.1. NCBI lineage: Eukaryota > Metazoa > Arthropoda > Arachnida > Araneae > Araneidae > Araneus > Araneus ventricosus. The sequence continues at coordinate 18,623 of BGPR01025914.1, read as the reverse complement.
ATAAAGATTGTGGTAATTCAAATCTTCAGATTTCATTACGTTAAAAAGGAAATAAAAGGCATACTCCAAAATAAATTCAAGATAATTGCGATGAAGCCAAAAGATAAGTGTAAGAAAATTGGTAAGAATAGCTTATTATTGTACATTTAGGCCTAGTTTTGAGACTATATGAAAGCTGATTGTGAGTGGATCTCTCATAATTTTTACCATATGGTCAAATAACAAGGACGAGAATTCCGAGCCGGCTGAATTATCATTCAAAGGACTGTCGAGTCGCAAAGTTGGGCAGAAATACGCACGGAATTGGTGACGTTGATCCTCTATATCTCTGTAATTACATATGTTAAAGCATAACTAATGTCTTATTTTAGAGATAAAGGCTAACAAAAGAAGAAGCAAAAAATTTGAGAACTGAGAAGCAAAAAAGAGAATCAAGTGAGTAAATAAAGAGAGAAAACCGAGAAACTTCGAGGAACAAAAAGAGACACACGAGTAAAGTAGTCCTTAATACGCCTTTAACATCAGCGGAAATTTGAAAAGACATGTCCCCGTCATTTTTTTTATTGTTGTTTTCTGCTTTTTTCTGATAGAGAGTAAATAAAATAATAAAGAGAATAAGTGTATTTTGTAATTATGCTCTTGGTTGATTGAGTCCACAATTCCATGCAAATTCCTACAAATTTGGTATTCAAAACGCATACAAAATTTTTGTTTTCCTAGTTTCGTTTCTTTGACTTATTCTGTTCACAGATAAACCGTCAGCCAGATAGATATAATTCCAAAATAATTCTGGCACTTTAGGGGAGCTTCTAAAACGTGTAATACATTAACTCAAAATTATATAAGCAATTCTTCTTTACCATTCAAATAGTCTCCATACTATATCCGAGAGATTTTAAAAAACTCTAATATATACTAAAAATAACAATATATTGTAATTATAACCAACACAAATCGCAATCGAGGACATAAGTGGTATTGAAATACGAATAAAACCATCTCGCAAACCATTAAAGGAACAGCAATTCATAAACATCTTTTGAATTCCCTCAACATAAATTTTTCGAATGCCCGAAGATTCCAAGGAGAAATACCATAAATTTCGTAATTTATCTAATCGAGTTTACTCCGTTATTGCTCTGGTTTTAGTAATAAATAACGATAAAACGTAATTGCTACAATTTGTAACTTCCCAACAATTTCACCCAAAGTAAGAATCCCCAGAAGATGCTAATTCTTCCAAAATAAAAGAAACCCATCAAAGCAGAAATCATTATTGAAATGGGCTGACTGAAACTGGAGGAGGAGCCATAAATCCCATTTCATTCAAGGAATGTAATAAGAAACCCATAGCTGGGGCAGTTTTTAAGTCACAATGTCTTTTGTCTTCTGCTCCCATTGGGTATTTTAGAGCATACGTTTGAATATAGCAATAAAGGTAGAATTTATTTTTAAAATGGGTTAACTCTATTGGGATGTACATTTTGTTTCTCGAATTGTCTTTGTCGTCTTTTTTTCCACTACTGCGTTTTCTTAAGCTTTGCTTTTTTCTTGGAAAAGAAAACTAATGCTATCTGTACAGAACTTATTAACCAAAATGGATCGAAATACTGAGAAAACCTTGAACATTCCTATGGATTTATGGAATGGTGATGTCACGGAATTTTATTGATGTTTGAAGCCATGGTTTCAACGAAATAGTAATGATATTTAAAATTATGGAAAAAAGAAAAATATTGTCTAGAAGATTTTATTCTGGAATACATCTTTTTTAAATTCATAAATCTTTCAAACTGAGTTAAAATTGAATTTTCTTGGTGCCATCTTGAAACTCACGTGGTGATTTTCACAGATTTTGCATTATGAGACAAATTTTATCTAATCCATTCAAAGTAACACTGCGCTTGTTCTCCTTATGTTTTATAAGTAAACCTTTAATGCAATGCCTAAGAAATACCAAACTGAAATAGTTATCGTCCTGGAGTTTTAAAATAAGCCACTGTGTCAAATAATTAATACTAATATTTGTTCCTATTAGTACGGAAGTCCTACATGAAAATATGTCCATCCATATCAGGTTGCGCATCAATGATTCCTGGACACATTCCATCGAATTTAAATCGGCTTCAGGTGGTGTTGCCCTGACACTTTCTTACCATCCTATAAAAGCTTTATATTCAAGATATTATGCAAGCGGTAGCTGGACAGGAATCTGCAAACTGATAGAGAGTTTAACATCTAAAAAAGGTCATGACCGATTGGGAGAGCATCTTCAACCTATTAGTATCTATGGGTCAGCCCTGTTTGAAATACGGCAGAACCTACGAATATCTACATTCCTCACTGTGAGTCACTTTGTGCGACTCCAAAGGACGATATTATACTTCTCTGAGCTAATTCACTCTTAAGGCAATGAGTTCACCCTTATTTCGTATCCCCGCCCCGTCTTGCATTACCCTTCTAAATGTGAATGTTTTGATAGTCTGTACGTGTACGCAGATGTACCGAAAAGTTCCCGGGCAATACCTATAGAGTGCCAACAAACTACAAATTGCTACAGTATTAAAGGTTAGATAAAGGGGCTACAGCGTAAATTTAATTAAAATGTGCTTTGGTTCTAGCATCATACAGCAGAAACATTGGTATACATGTTGTCATATGTGAAGAATGACATCACAGAAAAAGTGACTGAAAATAGCGAAATTATTGGTGCAAAATTTTTTCAACCCATAGCATCAAAGACTCGTGTGGTAGCATTTGAATACTCAAACAGAAGTAATGTATTCAGTATAAACGTACTGGTAACATATTCAGTACAAAACGTAAGAGTAACATATGTTATTCAGTATAAACGTAACAGTAATATATTCATATAAACGTAAATAGCAATGATATTCAGTATAAACTAACAGTAACATACATATTCAGTATAAAGTGGCTAAAATAAATTCAATAAAATCCTTTTTTTGTAACGGTGAATTTTATTTGTGTCAAAGAGGAGAAATTATTTTTTATTTCAATTATTAACTGCTTTTAATTACTACTAACTTCTAATTTTATTCATTACAACTAATATTGCATGTTACAACAATTTTTTTCCTGCCTCACTACCGTTGACGGCACGTATGAAATCAAAAGCATTAAATTAATCTGGATTATCTGATGATTAAATTCTGTTATTAAAATAGAGTGATTTCGTTGATAACACAAGAAAGTGCAAAATTTGAATAATTCAGCACATCAGGAAGTGAATGAAAATCGACGTGACTTCCATCCACAAACATGAACAAATCAAGCTAAATAAAAGTGAGTAACAGAATCTCGTAGTATCACTAGGTCGAATTTTTTTGTTGATTACTATACTTTCTCTTTTATATGCACTTGCATAGGAGAAAGTAAAAGCGATACTTCAATATAGCATATAAGGTCTCTTTGTTGACATAATGATAGAGTTCCGTTCTGAGTGACAGGTTTGGTCGATTTATACTTTTAAGTATTATTTTCTATTCATAAGGTTATAAAAATTGCACATAAACACAAAAAAATTCAAACTATGTGCGTATAATTAATAAGTAATGTGAAAAATGCATAACATGCGCACTATTGTAAGTACTGTAAAAAAATTACAACTTGAAATTACGTTTTATTCTTGAAATTTATTGCTTATATTAGTAAAGTGCGGATATCGGCAAGTCGGTGAGAAGGTTTATTTGTAAACACTTTTATTACTTTGTGCAAATCCTCCATCAAACATGCTTACCAAATCAACCCATCTTGACTTCCTTCAGAAAGACGTGAAGGTATTTACCAAACCTGAGAAGCCTGATCAAAGATAAAAGACAAAAAATAAACATAAAGAGCAAAACAATTTTGCCTTCTGGTGCTGATACAAACTAGCAAAATTAACCTCAACGCCACGGCATTCTTTTATCCAAAGGATAAAAAAGCTGAACTTTTCTTCAAAGTTCCGCAGCTGGGGTCTGTAAGACAATCAAAGGATCCCTGCTCGATTTCGGATGAAAAAAAGTTTTGTTGGAGCGGATCCGTAACGGATTTCGATGGGGTGAGGAACTCTGGCAGGCCCGATCGAAGCCCAGAAAATGCAGCGTCATCGTCTGGGGAACAAAAACGAGCAACAACCTGTTAGAAGCCTACTGCCGCCGCAAGCCATGATAATTTTGGCTACTTTTTCCCCAGCGGAGGATGGTCTTGGGGCAATACATACAGTCGTGAAGTTTTAAGTCTTCTGGAGGAAGGAAAGAGACTACGGAGAGAGTCACTTTCTTGCTCTGCTCTGTTTGTTGTTTCTAAAAAGATGCTTTCAAATACATTTCATGCAGCGCTGAGAAAGCTTGTATTTTTTTGTTCACTGAACATTCAAGCTTTTCTAATGTCACTGAAAAGATTTGAAAGTTTTGTGACATTTTATCACATTTAAAAGATGTTATTGACAGAGGAAAGCTTAGCTCGATTCAAATATAAAAGCCAAAGGGGACTAAGGATTCCATTTCAAAAAACCTAAAAACAATCAAGGTTGAATAAAAAAAAAGCCAAGATAATTTCAAATATATCAAAATATGATGTATATTTTGTATATGGTTATTACATACATCTTATATGCCCAAAAGTATCCGGACACTTGCAGATTTTCACATTTTTTTAGAATTTCTCCTCGAATGGTTTTAACCGGACTGCCTTTAAACTTGTGGGATACATGTAAAGAACAGACAATAACCTACATTTGTATTGAAGATTCGGTCCTGAGGGCAATTAGGGGCCATCTACAAACCATTAATACAAAAAGGTTTTGGCCCACCCTGCTTCATAGAATACTGATAACATTGATGAACTAGAAATAGTAGCTGTTTAATGTGTATAATATTTACAGGAATTCTTTGTAAAACTCAGCGCAATATTTGGGAAGATATAAAGTTTTTCTTAAAAAAATCTCAAATTTCCCACCTGTTTTTTTTTTGCTTTATAACATGCAGAGTTTTCTACAGGTATTATAATGAAACTTGGTAGAAAAGATGACAATATCTTAGAGAAGCATTTGTGGCAACTTTGGAAAAGAATTGTTGAATATTACAGGAATTATAAGCAATTTAGTGTTAGTGGGTTTACTGCGCATGCGCGAAATAGTGTGTAATTTTTCTTTCACAACTTAAAGCCAGATATATAGGCAACTTATATAAAAAAAATTCTGTTCAATATCATTATATTCAGAAAGATATCGGTATTTATTAACGAGCAGAATTTTAGCTCCTGTCGAAGAGAAGCTAAAAAGATGAGGGGTTGTATACAAATTAATATTTTTTAAACTTATATCTTTAAATAGTTATATTGAATTGTATAGCCGTTAGAATTTGCTGCATACCCATGGACACTTCATCAATTACGTGCATAACTTAAATTTCAGCTAATTAGGCACTATAAATAATAAACATTTTATTACTTTAATTATATTATTTTACATGATTATTAACAAGCTGTATATTACAAATTTTACGGCCAAACGATATTTTTTTAAATATATTTATTTTATGACGAAACGATTTTTATCTAATTAATTTCTTTCTTTAAAATATTTTAATAATTCTAGATATATATTTTTTATTCGTTTCGAATATTAAATGTGCTCAAGGGTATGCAGCAAATTCTAACCTATTATACAATTCAATATAACTATTTAAAGATATAAGTTTAAAAAATATTAATTTGTGTACAACCCTCATCTTTTAGCTTCTCTCTGACAGGAGCCAAAATTCTGCCTGTTGTAATGCCGATATCTTTCTGAATACTAATGATATTGAACAGAATTTTGCTATGTTAGTTCTATATATCTGGCTTTAAAGCTAGAAAGAAAAATTACACTATACTAAGTGCATGCGCAGTAAAAAACACTATTTACTAAAATTGCTTATAATTCCTGCATTGACTAAATAATTCTTTCCAAAAGTTTTATACAAATGCTTCTAAGATATTGTCATCTTTCTGCAAGTTTCGTATATAACAGAAAACCTGCATGTTATAAGCAAAACAGGTGGAAAAATTTGAGATTTTTTAAGAAAAACTATATCTTCCCAAATATTTGCGCTGAGTTTACAAAAATTCCTGTAAATATTATACACATTAAAACATTACCATTTCTGAAAGTTTCATCTTGCTATCAGTATTCTGTGAAGCAGGGTGGGCTAAAACGTTTTTAAGTCTTCATCAGTTTGTAGATGGCCCTAATTGGGTTTCTCAGGACTGAATCTTCAATGTAAAATGTGAGTTATTATTCATCTCATACATGTCCGAAGTTTAAAGGCAGTCGGTTAAACCATTCCGGAGAAATTTAAAATTGTGAAAATCTGCAAGTGTCCGATACTTAAGTATATAGTGTATAAGACATATTAGAATAATGATGCATATATTTTGTATATATAATATTGCATAAAATACATGCATACGCACATTTTCTAAAATTTCATTAAAAGAAGCAAAGAATAGTTTTTTTTTATAAATGTATTTACAAATGTATTTATATTACACTCAAGATAATTTCTTTTTGCTTTCTCAATATATGAGCAATAATTGCTAAGTTTACCTTCCTTCTTACGGAGAGAAGAATTAATATCTGACATGTAATTAGTTTTTCATAGAGTTCTTGTTAGCAAATTCATTGTTTAATGATAAGCAAGATATACCATATAGACAATGGTTTTTCGCGTAATCTTTAATGTATTCTATTATAACCTGTAAAATACGTATATTATTAGGTGCTGGCAGTGGCGGATTTGACGATATGAGGCCCCCCAGGCGCAAAATGATTTTGAGGCCCCTCCCAAGAAAATTTTATTGATGATAAAATGTAATGTAAAATAACTTATTTGTGCTTTCACTTGGCCTCGTTAACCAATTTGAATAATACATATAATTCTAATATTTTTAATTTTATATGGTTCTAGTATTTTTAATAATTTATATAATTAATATTTTATAATTTATTTATAATATTGTATTATTTTGCTTTTTATATATAAGTGATTTTAAATAGATAACAAATCTTTTTTTATTCAAACAGAGATTTTTTTGGTTTGAAATTAAAAATAATTAAGTGACAGATATCTTTCGGTCTTGATTCTATCTTATGGGTAGGACATCGTAGTATCCAAGTATTCAAATTCTGATATTTAACAGGAACCAAGTTTCAAAAATTGTTTTAATAAATATAGTTTTGTTTTTCTCACTTAAATTTAAATTCACTCCAAATTATTCATATTTATAAAATGGTAAATGAGCCTCATAAATCATCAATTTATCTTTATGAAATATAATGAATTTTGCCATAAACCCTGAGAACCATTTTATAGCCATTTAATTTTAAGAGCTGAATAAACAGTGTCTACTCTTTTTAAAGCAAAGGATAGAATGGTAAGAGCATCTCTAATAACAAATGCAGGCAAAAAAAAGAGGGAACTATTGAATTACTCTCCCGAAAAATTTTAAAAAACAGTATTTTAAGGTAAATTTAAGATAATTATTCAAAAAATATTATATAGTTTTTAAGCTTCCTACAGTAAATCATTAATTTTTTTTTATTATTGTCTCTTTCTTTTAAACTGTTCTGTTCTTTTAAAAATGAGGATGGAATTCCAAAGCAACGCAATATGTTTTAAATATAATATAATCCAATCAAAGTATACCTCATGAAAAAATTTGTTTACTAATCCAGTTTATTCACATCTTTTCTTGATATAAAAATATAATTAAATAAACATTCTTCGATGGTTATAAAACAAATTACAGTGCTAAAGAGTAACAACAAATGAAATTAAACTTAGAAGGAGATACAAAAATAAATATTATGTCAGATATTAGTAGCAGCAAATGAAATGCTACTTTTGAAATTCGGAGTAAAATTTTATGAACACATAAACAGGTGTGGAAAGACATAAAATTACTAAAAAAGTAACTTTTCTTGCTTTTAATTTTGAGAATTTGTCTAATTTTTCATAATCGAATACCTGTACTACAATAATTTTCAATAAATAAAAGTGATAGTTCATTTACATGCGGTTGGCTCCATACTTATTCCAATAAATAGTTCTGGACGCGTTTCCGAACTGAAAACGATCTCTCCGCTTCCATTACAAATTGGTAGAGTGAGAAAAATTTTAAAATTGTTTCCACGTTGGGAAATGTTGATTGTAGACCATCTTAATCAATTTAGCAAATCCATTGGGTTTGTTACTTTTTTTCATTTTTGTGTATTTATAAAATGTTTCACTGTCCTTGAATAATGTTGTGCTTCGAGGTCATCAGCATATTTTGTGGTTATTTGTTATGCAAAGTTTCAGCCATTTCTTTCCACTCTGCCGTCAAAAAAAAAAATTGAAAGTCATTTAGAGTATTGTTATAGGTAGTGCTTCTTGCGTAAAGCAGAAGAGAGCATTCCTGTTGTCTTTGATTTTGAATCCACTCAGGTTGAGTGACGTCTTGAGAAAAGTCTCATCTGGTGGACTTCTTTAATCCGTTACTTGCTCAATCTTTATTTCTTAATACTTTTATTTGTTTCTGATGATTTATTATATTTATAATAAAATTATTATAATATAAATTAACGTATTTATAATAATGAATCATAAAATACCGGTTATAAGAAGGAGTAAACATAACTTCTTTAGCTTAAGACAAATTTTGCAAATGTGTATACAAGTGCTTAAATATTTTATAATTTAAAAATCAACTTTATTTAAAAAAACATAATTTACGAAACCAATTACTTCCTCAAGATTTAAATGCATTTAGAAATAAAACTTATGCATGAAATGATTTGAAAAGCAAATTAAAGAGATTCAATGAAATGCAGTAAAAATATCTCCTGAATCAATAGCCACATAGCACACAACAAAGGCATACAAATCTTGTGTAGAATTTCAGTAAATTAAATCAATTTCAATAATTTTATGTTAAAGAGATTCGAATTGACAGCAAGCAGTATAGAAGATCTGATTTTCCCTAATTATGAATTAAAATCATCACTTTATAATTGCAACGTCGTGTAATGCTGATGACATATCGTGGCAATCCTGAAACGAGTTTTAGTGATAATAAACATACACTGAATAAAAAAAAAAAGTTATTTTAGTGTTTAAATAAATGGCAGCATTCACATTGAAATTTAATACATTTTTGCATTTTGATCGCTGCGAATCAGATAAATTTTTTAATGTTTTATGACAGAATTATTTTACTGTTCTCATTATTGTAAAGCATTTTCAACCACGCGGCATACGAGTAGTGGTTAAACATCTACAAAAAAAGTATCTGGAATTGCATACAAATTATATTTTTTATTCTTTCAATTTTTAAATTATAAATAGAAATGTAGGTATTCGCCTGCTTTTGTGTTGATATTGCTTTACATTTGGTAGTCGAGCATGGATCTTTTTGAGACCACTTCCATTTCAAGACACTATAAGGTCTCTTGAGAAAGAAAGAAGAATTTTCATTTTTTACAAGATGCGTTACGCACGTCCTACTTTCTCCTAACTTAAAACAGAAGCACAACTTTTCTCTCCTTCCACCATTTTCCACGAAAGAAAGACCAATAAGATTGAGGCCCCTCAACTAAAACATTGTAAACAGGGACTATATAACCCTTCCCGCCCCCCCCAAAACGCTTTCTAAAAGAAAAGTTAATGAGTGTCACTTTTCAATGATACCAATTGGTTTCTTCAAGGGGAAAAATTTATTTTCTCCTTCCTTAGTAACAGTTCCAGACAAGAAAACCGTTTCTTTAAAGATAGGCGAATTGTTGCCTGCTTGTCCGATTTATGACAGTAAATGAAACTACAGAAACTTACAAGCATTCTCACTCTTTTCACACAAAGGGGTGCTGCAAAATTCAGTCTTTCCACGTCTCCATACCAATAAAAAATAACACCCAAATGAGTCCTTGTGTCTCGACTTTGCACAGAAGAGGTCCGTTCCAATAGTCGGAGGGTTGCCGAGGGTTTCTAGATCGGTTACAACGTTTTGGAGAAACATCATAAATGCGGGTGGCTGAATTGACGGCAATAAACCTCAAGGCTTATTTCTCAATGTTTTCCAGGGCCCGGCTCTCTGGCCCTGACTTCTGTTCCATCTTGCTACCCTTATTTTTTTTTTAAAGAGATAAGTGGAGAATCTTTCTGTGAATCGAATTAAGGCTTCAATATCGTAAATTTGATACCGATTAAAGAACAAGTGAAGTATGTTGCATAGATTTGAGGCCCCTAGATTCTTGGAAGCACGAGGCGGCTGCCTTCTAACGCCTGTGCGGAAAAAACCGCCATCAAGTGTTGGGGAGGAAGAATTGCTAGCAGGAAGAGAATCTTCTCCGAATGCAAAGCACTCGGGGAGAAGGTTTCTGGGTGAGAGTCCAGCTATTAATAAAATATTCTAAAAAAATTTTCACCAATGGTTTCTAGAGGGATTTTCACCAAAACTTTCATACGTCTTTATCAAATAATAAGAATAAAAAATAAAATATTGCAATAAATATCTGTGGTCTTCAAGAATACTCTACGTGTTCTAATAAAATATCACTCGTATAACTATTATCTGAATCAAACAGCTATTCTGTAACAAAATTTGAGAAAAATAATTAACTACGTTACACAAATCTAGACATTCTGAATATGAAAAAGGTAAAAAATCTGAATTCTGGCTATATGTTGGTATTAGATTCCATATATATATTAGAAAACAATCACCTCCTCGAAAATTATTTTTTTTTCATTCAATTATAAACAATTTTAGCGACAATCCTTTCGTTATAATTTATGATAAATAGAAATATACTTTAGAAAAAAACGTGGTTTACTTTGTAATTTGCCATCTATATAAAGTATAATTCAAAGTTCCTCAAAATCTTCGAAATTGTCAATGCAAAGCGCAAATTACATTAATTAGTATATAAGGAAGGTCAACCAGAAAAGTTCCTTTCATGGATACATTAAAATAGAAATAACAAGATGATAAATAATGGTCAACTGACTTCCCGTAGACCAAAGTTGATTACATGATTTATGAAGGGTTGAGTACTTGAAATAATAGGACGTCAAAACATGGAAAATAGAACAACGTAATTTCATTTCAATGTTGACCTCTATATCGTAGGAATTATTATTGAATAGATTGACGTCAACAAAAGGCATGGTAGGCCTATATTTCAAGTTCCCCAATTCATCTTAAACATCAATCGTGATTTAATATTATGATCCGTCCTTACTACTCCATTTGGGAGATGGTTGATATACAAATTTTTACCAAATTGAGAAATAATTAATATAAACTATTCACCATTTAATGATCACCGTTATTGTATTTGCATCTTTTCACAACGTAAAATCAAGCATTTAAAATCATGTATCACCATGTGAGCTACTGGATATCCAGAAAAATAATGACACTTTTGGAAAATGGTTATTCTTACAGGCCGGGGATTTTAGATGATACAGCTGAATGTATTTGTGGCGAATGTAAAACAACAGGTGACAATTTCTTCAAAAGTGGTTTATCATTTGAAAATTGATGGAAGTCATGAAACAAAGTTACAACTATCTTACACGCAGTTACTACTGCATAAGCAACTATATTCAGTGAAAGCCTCATTGGGCCCATTATTGGGGTGCAATTAATAAAAAATCAACGTTGAACACTTTGTACTAAGGTACATCATGACTGGACAGTTTTTCCGGAACAAGCCTATTTCTTACAATATGGTGCGGTTTCATCGGATTGTCTAAATTTTCATTCTCCTAGAGGAATATTTTGATAACGATGTCATCACTGAACTGAACTGTTTGGTCGCCACTGTCAAGGGCATGGAATGGCCATCGTATTCGCCTGAATATACTCCCATGGCAATTATAATCAGGCGGATGGCCATGATTGTCCACTACTTGACTGTGGTTTAGTTTTAGTTAATTTTTTAGAGAAGTCATAACGGCATTCAGAAGGAATTTTTCCACTTTATTTATAACTGAATTCCTTGTACGCAAGATGTTTTCTTCTGTTTTGATTGTAGTTTAAGGTGTCAATAATTGTCTTTCTACCCTACTTGGCGGAAAAAATAGTGTGCAAAAAGCAGCAATAAGCTTGATGATAAAAAAATTGTTAGCAAGTTTTCTTCTTCAAAGATTTCATTTTTCAGAATGACAACTTAAAAAATTACTTGATTTTCTCAATCACTTGACCCATGGCTTTGTGCAGCAGATAAGAAAGTAAAGTCTATTCCTTCACTGGCTGAACTGAAATCTACCACTGCTGTCAAAATGGAGCATTAAAAATCCAGTAGAAGGAAGAAGCAGCACTCAGGAATTTTATATCCAAATAAATAAAAAAATTTAAGTACTCTTTATAAATTAAAAAATAATTTGGTTTTCCTCTTGGATAATCCATTATTCTAGAGTGGCTGTGAAAAATAAGTAATTTTTAATCAAATTTCTAAAATTTCAAAGACAAAAATAACTAAATACATCAAATTTAATTTCAATTCTTTCAACTGAATCTTTTCGTCATATATTAATATGTGATATTAATCATTTATCATATAATGAATCATATAAGTCCCATTAATCAGTATAATGAATCATATAAGTCCTACTAATCGTGTTTTTTTCCATATATTAAAAATTTGTAATTATAAATTTACAGCTATAATAATTGATTCCACTTTTACGGATATATCGTATTTTTTCATATTAAAATGTAATTTATCTGATCTTTGCTTTTTTAAATAGTTTTAATTTTTTGACAACAAATCATCTAAAAACATCTAATTCTACTAAGAAAGTAACTATTCATAATGGTACTAGCACGTTAAAAAAGTAATATAAGCACAGTAAATTTTAACTTCCTTTTTTTCTATATAAAAAAGAAGAAAATCATGTCAAACGATTTATATACACTCCATTACAGTTACATTCAGTCAGAGTTTTACTAGTCCTTTAAATTTTGTCTGAAAAGATTAGAGTCTTGGTGTGTGCTATGTTTACATGCACCAGTGTGCTTTTATGTACACACTCAAAGGCTTTTATTCTTTCAATAGAATTCTATCACCAGCAAGAAATGAAGAAGGAGATTTTCGAGAAAGTAAAACGAAAAGAATTTATTTAGTTCTAGAAGCTATTAAGGCTATTAAGTACTTTTCAGAAGTTTTGTTCGCCCTTAGCTTCTTTCTTAAGTCGATTTTTTTTCCCGCCGAATTTTCCTTTTCTTGCATGAGAAACTTTGCTGTCGAGTGCCTGGGAATCTTGCAAAGTATCTTCGTAACATGACGGCAGATTAGAAAAAAGCACTGGAAATTTTGACAACTTTCGTACTTTTATGCAAGTAATTACCTTTAACTCAATTAACCATTACTAATATAAGAAAAACGTAGCTCCATCTGCCTGCCTGTTTTTTCATGTAGATGTTAAAATTAAAATCAATCAAAGCTGCTTTCAATAAAAGCTGAGAAAATGGCGGAAAGCTCCTATTAAAATAGTTTGCATGTCCTTTAGTTTCTATATTTTCATTGGCTTACATTAAGTGAAAGCCATTTTTTTTATTTTAGATACTCTAGTGTTAAAATCAACATTTTTCGTTTTGGAAAATCTTTTCTTTAATGGATCAATTCATGCTCACGTCATTACACATTTCCGATTTAATTTTAAAATCCATTTTGTATTTTGCAGAACGAAGCTGAACGTGACCTCACAGTTTAGCGTAAGAACAAATTTTAGTTAGGAGTTAGATGGCAGGGCATTAGAGTTACGATTTTCATGATATTATGACGTCACGTGGCCATCAGGAAGATACATAGGTACTAAAATCAGAATTAGTGTAAGACTTAGCACGGGTTAACTGTTGATTCCAGTTTAAAGATTAGAAAATTCTTTGCTGAGGGAACCATATAGACCGAACTATGCATAAGAGATTTCATTCAAATAAACGCAATCAATATTCCTGGCTGACAACAGCGGTTTGTCTATAATCTCTAATAATAATAAAAATCTCTGCCTGTCTTTTATCTGTCTGTTGATGCTCTCATGGACGGACCTTTCGGTCCTTATTATGTGACCGACGTCAAATGATAGGCACGTTTCAATGGAGTCACACTGATTCCATTGAAATTTTCATTCATTTTTACTTTCTCGTATACGAAGTATACAAAGAGAAAGTATTGTAATCGTCAAAAAATTCGAACTCGAGATTTTGACGAATCTCCACGTTTTAGACCTCCCTGAGTCCGAAAAACACAATTTTGAAATTATGTCTGTATGTCTGTCTGTGTGTGTGTCTGTCTGTGAACACGATAACTCGAAAACTATTAGAGCTGCGGGGATGAAATTTGGTATGTGGTCTTTAAACATAATTTGTAGGTTTCTATCACATTTTGGACGAAATCCGTCAACGGGAAGTCTGTCTATTTGTATGTCCACGGTCAAGTGAACACTATAACTCAAAAACTTGAATAGCTAAATGGATAAAATTTGGTACACAGTTTTATCGTTATGAATGTAGATCGCCGTATAAAAGTTTGGGCCAAATCCGTCAAAAAGAGGCGTTCAAATTGCATATTCAATTTCCTTTAATCCGATTCTCATGCGCATGCGTATTGGTAGCAATCTGTTATTGTTGTAAATTTTATTTACAACAATAAATAATGTTTTCAAGTATCAATTGTTAACAATTTTTTTATTGTTGTAAATCAAACCGATCCCATTATTTCAGCAAAACTTTTATTCACGCGCTTTTGCAATTGTTACGGTTGTGGTAGTATAAATTGTTTTCTTGGGAATTCAATTCCAAAGCAGAATTTTCGCTTTAGTATTCATTGCATTGCCTATTTTATCGCGCCTGCTTCAAAGTAATATTTTTTTTAAACGTGGCAACAGATATTTGATTTCAGGTTTTTTTTTGTTTGTTTGTTTGTTTTACTTTCTCGTATACGAAGTATACAAAGAGAAAGTATTGTAATCGTCAAAAAAATTCGAACTCGAGATTTTGACGAATCTCCACTTAGAAAGTATACGAGAAAGTTTAGGGGAGACCACTCCCGCTCGTTGTATTCAGACTTCCATCTTACATATTTTTATAACAGGTATTAATGATTTTCAAACTGCATATATCGTACTTTTGCTTTCATGTACATTTGTATTTTCATGTATGATTTCAATGTACATGAAAGAAATTCATGTCCACTCAAAATGCATATAATGTACTTTGTACATTCAAAACACATAAAATCTATGAATCTAGCATATACAAATTATATTACATACGATTGATAATTAATATTAACAGAACTGAATTATACGTTCTTATTTAACTAAGGGGAGGAGCACAATGTCCTGGAAACAGAGCCTAATCTTCGAGACCGGAGAGTCCAGAATTTGAGTCTACCAGAAGATCAATACAATGTACGGTTTTTGATACAATAATGAAAAGGTCTGACTAAAATCATCGAACTAAAAGCAATCTTAAATAAAACATGTGAGAACAAAACCCAAGCTTTTTTAAAGTAAAGGCATTGTGTCCATATAGCTAAAGATCCATCGATGTTTCATTATCTGCAAGTAGATCCTCCAAACTCATTCTTTCTAGAGCAAAGTTACCACATTATTTAAAAACACGGGAAATACGATGGGTTATTGGTTAAAAAACAACCGATTACAAACAACCAGGGCAGCAAACTCTTTCAAGAAAGGTGTTTATTTTCAGGCAATCCACGCTTGTTCGAATAACAAGTAGACCACAGAATTTTACATCGCCGAAAAAAGAGATGAGATTACGAAAGTGGAACACCAAAGGGTTGCACGGAGTACCAGCGAAATCGCCGTGCAAATAAAGATGAGAACTTGGCACTAGAAACAAATAGAAAATGAGAAGTGTGAACTTTAACACGTCCAAGAGCGGTTTGGGAAACATAATTCTGTCATTTGTGTACATGATCATCGTCAGCTATATAATTAATTTCCTTTTCTTAATTTTTGTAAGTGCTTCTCTGAATTTATTATTAAAAAAATGGTAATATTAAGAGCCTGAAAAAAGTGTAGTGCCATGAAGTGCGAACACCGTAGAAACAAAACCAGAGATGTGGATAATTATTACCACATTTAAACAAACATATTACGGAAAACACAAATAGAGCTACCCCCGTCCTGCCTAGGCCTCTCGAGACAAGTGTAAAACAGTCGCCACGACAACAATCGAAAATTGAGATCGACCTAATAGCCACCTCTGGCCACGGACCAACTCCTCCCGAAGAAGGTACGTCCCATAACCAGAGAGGAGGTAACTCAACCTCACACCATTACTATCCCTACCAGGCAGGGAAGTGAGTTTAGTTTGATTACATGAACGTCCTGTTTTGAAGCAACACGAGGGCTATTTTGGGACGGACTTCGATCAAATGACGAGGACTACGCCTGAGCTGGCACCCCCACCGAACCACACCAACGGGAGGACGTTTGACCCCTTACGTATGATTTAACGTATAACGGGCCCATTACCCGACGGATTTTCGGTGGAATCGGGTGTCGCACCTGGAACCCACCGGCCCCAAAGCAGAGACCTTACCACTAGGCCACCGCGGCCTCCGGTGCGTGAAGGAAAAAAATGTTTTAATAGACTAGAGAATTAAAGTCGTATCTTCATCTTCATCAGGGAAGTGAGAAACCGCATTATAACGCATTATAGTTAAGCCTCTTTAGTATGACATTCAAGGGACCATTCCAAAATGACATATTAACGAGAACGACGAATTATCGAATCTTGTTTGCATTCAGTGGTGTAGTCGCAAAATAAGCAGTGCTGTTATACACTCTAAAAGCAATGCTGGAAAGCTCTAACCTGGGTGACAAAATTCGTGCTGTTTTAAGGATGTTTTTATAATTTTTTGTTATTTATTTCTCGTAGAAAAGAAAGTAGTTTCCAGTTCGTTCCGGCTCCACTTCACCCCTGGTTTCATTATACAATAAACTACTTAGTACCAACATACGTTATAACGGTATCGGTCTAGATTTTAATAAGATTTCATAATTATTTTTATATTATTATGTTTGTAATGTTGGGCAATAGTAATAATTTTTTTAAAATCTTTTAAACTTTAAAAAATTCTAAATTTCAGATAATTGAACAACACTAATGATAATTGCAACACTTTATTGCAATAGCAGTTCTTGAGAAAGTAATCATACGCACATGCATTAAAGCACAATTACAATGAATACGATTGAGTCGGGACCGTGATGAAACGACGTATAAATGGTGCTTTACTGCATTTTTTTTCTTTCTGGAACTTTTATCATTGAACACATAACAATAAAACGGAATTCTCATTATTGGATATACTAGAAGATTTGTGCCCGTCTAATACGGGCTTTTAGGCCCCCAAACATATCTCATATCCCATTTTCACAGATTTACTAACGAAAGTTATAGTAGAAAATCTCATTTACATTGGCAAAATGCTTAAGAAATTTATGAAAAAAACATGAAAAACAGAACTGATGAATCAATTGACACTAACCTTCATTTAATACCTTACTTTTAACAATTACTTTCGTTTCGTCCGAATAAAAATAAGGCAAAATCCACTAACAGAAAAAAATGCATTACCAAATACAAAATAAATAAATACTGAAAGAAAGTAATAAAAAAGAAATAAAACTGTTAATGCGGCTCAATTTATATATGAAAAACGCCATGAATCAATTGCTACGAACTTTCGTTTTCATAAATAACTTTACTGAGGCAAAAAGAAATGAAACAGATTAAGTCATTTTATCGAAATTTATTCCAATCCAGCATGAATAAAAAAAACTGTCTGAGTTCTTTGAAGCCATAACAGAAATCGGATTTGCGAGTTCGTTAATGATGGAGAGCAAAGGGGTGTGGTTATTTATAGGTGTAGACAGATCGTCTGAATCTGTTTGGCACGTAGCCAAACCACACGTGACGTCAGAGCGTTACCGGATCAGTGAGAGACAGATCTAGGCTATTATATTAGTAACTAGCAGTACGCGCACGGCGATGCCCGTGGAATCAGGACTTCAACAAAATAAAAAAAAATCGCCCACAATGACACGGAAAAGTTTTCAAAACAAAATTAAAACAAAAGATACACATTATAGATTTTTCCGCGATAATAACATGCAGAAAAACAGTACAGAGTACATTAATCCAAAACAATATAAAAAAAATTTTGCCCGTGGAATCAGGACTTCAGCAAAATGAAAAAAAATTCTTAGAACATGACAAAAAGCTCCAAAGGTTATGACGTCACCTGACCCTTCAACCAATCAAATTGAAAGCTGCGTTCCGAAAGACTGTCGCGGAAGAAATTTCGCTCGACAAAATGACTTTCATCTGTAGGAATAATTTAATTTTAAAAACGGGAAAAGATATTTTAACCGTTCTTGTTTTCGTAGAGAGAACCGTTCTAGTTATAAGCTGAAAAAAATTGAAAATAATAGTGTTATTAAGCCGGATGCAAAAATTTAAAAACAAAACTAATATTTTGGGGTGGTGAAACATTCTATTTTTTAAAAAATTCTCAAAATTTAGTAAATTGCGTTGAAATTCAAAACTAACTTCATTCT
>BGPR01025913.1:0-17051 GCA_013235015.1 Araneus ventricosus | reverse complement strand
ATTCTAACGTATTTGTAAATTTAAAGGAGATTCGAATCTCGAGTCCGGAACACAATCACAGTAAAACATAAGATCCGCATATTAATGTTGTACGCTTGATTCATCTGTCTTCATATTAATTTTAAAAATTTACTTTTGAATAGTTCTGAATAGGATTCTAACGTATTTGTAAATTTAAAGGAGATTCGAATCTCGAGTCCGAAACACAATCACAGTAAAACATAAGATCCGCATAATAATGTTGTACGCTTGCTTTATCTGTCTTTTATGTTAATTGTGGTTCTCTGTGAACCGAAATATCCCACATTGAAGGAAAAGGGGGAAAATGTAATCAAATATTGCATTTATGCTTTGTAAACAAAAAACAGAAGAAAGAAAAGACAAAAACTTGCTTTCTGCTCTGTGAAAAAGCACTACTCGCCTGAACTAATGCTGTAATTCCGAAAACATGGCTAATTTTCGGTTCACAAAGAAACCACTTTTGACATAAACGTCGGTATCTCTACAGAAAAATATCCCAATTTTCTGAAATTCAGAATCCCAGCAGGGGTGAACCTTGAGAAAGTCCATCTGCCGGATTCTCTTCTTATTAATTTTGTTTTCTTTTTCAGAGCTGACTATGTCCTGTGTGTTATTTCAGTTTGTTAGCTAATATGTGTTTTGTTAAAATAATTGACATATTTGCCCAGAGTTTAATTTTTAAATCTAATATCGATAGTATGTTTCATCTAGCTACAGTAGAACGCGATTAACCGTCACCGTCCGAACCAGGGCTGTGCCGGATAACCGAATAGACGGATAACAGAAATCTCTCAATACGTTTGTAGAGTCACGTGATTTCACTGCTTGTTGTCTTGGAACGAAAATGAAAATAAAATCCTTTAAAAGTGAATAATACATACATATTGTTACAAACATGGAAAGTCGCTTCCCAGCAATGTGAGTCTTATGGTTGGGAAGAGAGTTTTACAGGGGTAAGCATGAGATGACCGACAGCAGCCACGTCTGGACCCCTGACCTTGGCGACCATCTTGGCGACAAATTTGGCGACTTTGGCAACGAAATATGGGATATCAAAGGTGCTGGAATCTTCTCGATATTTCCATTAGGAGAGAAGATACGCTTGAATGTACTAGAAGATTCCATGTGACGTCACGGCCTGCCGCGGGAGACTACATAAGGAGAGCGCTTGGATGACGGAGGGTGTTTTGATCGACTGGGAACGACTTTAGAGCTTCGTCCGCAGTGCGATCTAGGAAGCTGGTGAGCTGAGCGCTATTGAAAGTGCAGTTATTGTCGTTACTAGTTATTTGCTGACTGTTTGTGTTGTTAGATAACGAAGTGCTGAACTGTTGTTACTTGTGAATTGTTTTCTGTTTACATTGGTAATCTGTGCAAGAACTATTGTTTCCTGTACCTGTGCTACGTGTTTTCCTGCAGATTTGTAAATAAACCTTCATTCTCCATTATCCTGCGTATTGGACTGTTTACACCATACACCCACAGTAAGACTTTTGCAACAATATTTACAAAACGATCAATATAAACTTCAATACAAGAGTAGAAATGTACAGGAATGTATGGTAAATCTATAAACCTACGTTACTCTTTGCTTTTTAGAAGATGGCGGACAGGACCGGATTAAGCCCTGTAGCGGCCTATAGGCAATGTATGTTTCGGGGCCTCCATCCCAACTTCCAAAAACAGATTTTTTTTTTTAATGATTTTAGTTTAATCTCTATATACGCAGCTTTTCAGTAAGAAATATTGCGTCAAACTGAAATAACAAAACTTAATTTCTGCGCGTCATCTTCAAAAAAATTGGTTTCACTATCCTGAGCATAAAAATTTAAAATTTAAAAGCGATTTTAAATAAAATGGTTAAAAAATTACACAACTTTTTTTAGCACAATTTCTAATACAGAATCAGCTAACGGATTTAAAAATATGAAAATCATCCCAAAAATAACGTTCTGAGACTCAAACGAAACTTCATTTTAATTTCAGTAAGACCGAGTACACAACTCTCATAAATCAAATGAAATCTCTGGAAATAATTTTTTAAAAATCTCGGGGCCCCAAAAAGTTACGGGGCCCATAGGCAGTTGCCTACATTGCCTATTTGGTAACCCGGCCTTGATGACGGATAACGGTAAATCGAAGTTTCGCTGTATATCTAAAACGAAAATTATTTATTTTTATGTAGCTTTTCTGTAGTTTTCAAGGTGTGTAAAAGCATGTATGACGTCATTCACTGTTGATGCTGTCGCTTCAATCTTACTAAAGCGTATATCACACGGAGAGCTGTCGTACTCTGTTTTCGTCAGGATGAGCGCAATGCCACTTACCGAAAAAAGTTTGTAGCACGTGACGCATTGAGACAACCAGTCAGACAGGATTTCGGCCATCGTTGGGAGGAACTACGTCACCGTCAAAGTCACACCCGATTGGTTTGAATTTCCGCTGCTGACGATTTTCCGTCAGCATCGTGTGCATTTTCAAGCCGGTTGAATTCAGCCCACGATTCGCGCCATCTTGTCTGACCGGTCACTTGCTACAAACTTTTTTGCTGAGTGGCATTGCGCTCATGCTAACAGCGTACGACATCCCTCCGTGAGATATACGCTTAAGAAGCGTCATCTTGAGTTGTCGCTAATACAGCATGAACAGAAATTCTGATGCAATTATTATGTGAACTATAGCTAGAATAAACTGAGCAAAGAGTGTCAGGAACAGTTTAAAAAATATTCTTGATTCCAGACAATAAAGACAAATTAAGACAATAAAGAGAATTTTATGAAAAGTAGTCAATATTTTTAAATTTCTGGCAGCGATGGCGCATCTTTTTTAAGAATTTAGAGGTGAAAACATAACCAGCAGGAATTTTCCCCCTTGATTCTTAATACTTACACAATATGACACGTTTTGTGTTTAACTTCGTCATATACCGAGCGATTTTAATACATACCTACAATTATGGTTTAAAGACGACATACCAATTTCCATTTAGCTAGCATGTCGTGGTTTTTGAGTTGTCGTGTTCACATATCTTCGGCGTTCAGGCAGACGTCACTTAGTGCACAAAAACCTTTTTCGGACTACTGCAATCAATCAGAATTTGCAATTAATCATTTCATGATAGAAACTTGTTAACTAAGCGTCAATAAATCAATCTTAGGAGCTAAAAATATGTAAAGTAATTTTCACTATTTATCATGACGACTCAAAATGAATCTAGTTTAAAATGACAACATATCAAAACCATAGTTTTGCACTTAGTGACTTGTGCCTGAACGACGATGATATACTAGAATAGACATGCAGGCAATCCTTTGACGGATTTAATCCAAAAATTGTCGAGTTTGCACTTAGTGACTTTTGCCTGAATGACGACGATACACTAGAATAGACATACAGGCAATCCTTTGATGGATTTAATTCAAAAATTGTCGAATTTGCACTTAGTGAGTTTTGCCTGAACGACAACGATATACTAGAATAGACATACAGGCAATCCTTTGACGGATTTAATCCAAAAATTGTCGAATATCTGTAATTCTGGTGATAGGACCATATACATATTTAGTTCATTGCGTTTTTGGTTCTGTGTGGTCCCAAGAGGCCGCCAATTTCTCACGAGACAGAGTGACCAGACCGCCCAGCGAGCTAGCTGAAAAGCGGAAGCAGAAAGGAAGGCAATGTCGTAAAAACGACCCCCGGATTACATAACCCCGAGGGGGTTGCAAGGACCGTGAGAGTAACCGTTGGAAAGCCACCCAGATCGACCGTCAAAGGGACTCACTGCATTGCGGCTTTGGCCAATGATGAAGCGGGAAGAGGAGCGCATGTTTGTGGTTGGCGGAATTGGTTCGTCACCCGAACAAATCATGGACACTTAACCTTTCGGCAACGCCTCAGAAGGCAGGGTCAAAAGTGTTCTTAAGCTGGAAATTTTGGAGATTGGGGGGAGAGTCGATGGAGATTCGATTCGGAGTCGAGATTGAATTCTCCTGATCGAGAATTTTGAAGGCAGCTCTCAGCCCGAGACGCTGTACTTGTTCGGGCCTAGTCCCGTGAAACCGATAAGCCAAACCTTGACTGAATAAGCTCTTAGAGAGCTGGAAAGCAACTGCGGAATTCTTCGGAATTTGTCTCGCAAAGTGAACGTGCAATACTTCACTACCAATTATCTCCTCTGTAACCTATATAACTCTTTGGAAGTTATAACAAACTATTTGAGCGGTCTAATCCCTCAATTCACTATTTCCGGCCATCGGACATTGAACTCGCCTTGAGTAGAACTTACTGAACTTTTCAGTGTCCCTACGAGTGGTTTCACAGATAATCTGCGATTGATTCCAGATTGAACTCTGACTTGATTTGCGCTATCTCAGCCTGAGTTAGGCAGAATTTATGATTGATGTTAATTTGTATATTTCTTGTAAATAACTTAATAATCAAGAAGCTTAATTAAAATTAATATCCTATTGTTGCTGTGTCTTGTGATATCTAATCATAACTCAGTATCACTGGGCTAAGACCCTACAGTTCATAATATTGGTATGCATCCAGACAGATTTTCCTCTGGC
This sequence comes from Araneus ventricosus, assembly GCA_013235015.1. Lineage (NCBI taxonomy): Eukaryota > Metazoa > Arthropoda > Arachnida > Araneae > Araneidae > Araneus > Araneus ventricosus. Next base: position 12,462 of record BGPR01025913.1, on the reverse strand, counting down.
TGATTTCAGATGAAAATCCACATTTTTGATGAAAAGACCACATACCAAATTACGTTTATTCCGCTTTTTAGTTTTCGTGTTCACAGACAGATAGACATAATTACAAAAAAAAATGTTTCTACTTAGGCAGGTCTGACACTAGGAGATTTATACAAATCTCAAAGACAGAAGTTTTGACGAAAACAATACTTTCTCATAATATATTTCCTATACTAAAATATAAAACCACTTTGTTGCAGAAAAAGTTTTTCTTTAATTTTTCCTTTTCTAGAAAATGAAAATAACAACCCATATCAAGATTTTGGTCTGAGGTCGTTAAAATTTGGTATCGTCGTGACCTCATGGCTTATGTAAGTGAAAACACTTTAACTTTCCTCACCTGACAATAAGAATCACAAAGGACACAACAATACTTTCGATAATTTAATAAAAACACAATGAAATAACTAGCCAAAAAATGTTTTCGGACGCGTTGATCTTGCCAAACCAGAAAGAAATGTTGTCACATTTTATTTAAAACGAGAGAGAGAGAGAGATTCAGAACAAACAGGTGTAGTGATTTGAAAAAATCTAGAGTTTAAGTTTAGCTCTGGGGGGGCTGCAGCCCCATAGCTGCCGTCGCCCCCGGAATCGCCAATGACCCATACAAAAATCAGTCAGGTGAAGTGATAGACACAGGTTGGATTATTTCCTTGAAACAGGACCACCATAAATTCACTCTTTTTCTTCTCATCTTAACTGATAAACTTGTAAATAAGTATAAGATAAGAATAAACATTGGATCTTGTATGTTTACTTTGGTATGAAAGTTTGACGCTGTGGTTTAGTAAACTATCACTCACTGCAGAAGCCAATGCCCTGATATCTTTTCAGGAACTTCACCAGAACCCATAGGTTTTTCCTCGAAAGTCAAATCTTGTTGTGTCGCGGATGCTAAGTAAACCATTTTTTGTTATTTATTTCATTGAGGATACATATAAAAATTCTTTTTATATGGCGAAAACAAAGTATGTGGCATCTAATCGAATGTTTGTGAAAAGGTTTAGAGGGCGCTTGTGTCAATCATCACATACGTTGATCAGCCTTTCCCCTTTTGCTATAAAACGTTCGTTAGAATTAAAGTAGCCCTGTTCCAAAGGACTTTTGGAATAAAACCAGTAGTTAAAAGAACTCTACATCTCAATGGAATGTATTTTCTAAAATGCGGGGGAAAGAATATCATGGAAAAGGAGAACAATTAAGAAGAGGAGTATCTGATAACTAGCTGGAGCGTGCTCCTCTGAACTTTGTCGTTTACTTATACAATATGGCGTCACTTCTGCTGCCAGTCACAGTTAGTTATAGTTAATATCACAAAAGCGACTACTAAGATCGTTAATGAATTATGCATAAACAAAGAAATGTTCGTTTATTTTATTCTGTACTTTTTTGGAATTTTCTGTGTCTGCTTTTCCCCATGTTCTGAAATGCAAACATCGAGATTCAGCAAGGACGACCGTCAGGTTTTCCTTTACATTGCTCTAAGCAGAGAAACTAATTCGTACCACTATGCATAATGGTATTTAAAAAGTGGTAGGTATTGATTGGATATGTATTGTCGATTTTTCTCAATATCTCTCTTTCCTGATTAAAGCAGAATCTCTCGATTTATGGAGTTTATTAAAAGTCTGGGGGGTCGAAACAAAATATAAAAGCGCGAGGTGCTTATCGATAACCTCATACTGGAATTTTATCCACTTTCGTAATCTTTACAATAATAAAGGAGAAATGCGTGCGTGTGTTAGCGCTCTACAAAGTAGACCGCTGGACCTAGAGCAGAGAAATTTGCCAGAAATATATTTGGAGGGTGGGAATGTGCATATATGGATATTTGGATATATGTGCATATTTGGATGTGGGAATAGCAGAGATTTATTTGAAATTTTAGTTAGAATTTTAGTTAATTAAAAATTAGAGGATAACTTTCGAAACTATAATACGTAAAAATAATTTTGACACCACTTTAAAATTTAAAAAATCATCTTTTCAATAATTTTATAATCGGCAACTGAATTTTTTCCCTATTATTAACAGATTCTTTAAAATATTTTTTTATAATTTATAACGCTTTTCATTGTTTATGCAAATATCTAATTGTGTGTTTTTCTTCCATTGTTGAAAGGAACGAAGATTTTACTTATTTTTTCATTTTCTTTGGTAACATTAAGGGGACCAACCTTTTTGCAATGAAAAAGAGGACACAAATAAATTGAAGAAAAAATATCGTAAATAAAAGAAATATTTTATTCATTGCAACAATAATTCAGAATGCACTATAAAATGATAAATGAATAATGAAAACATGCAGAAGAACGCTTTTCAAGAAGGACGGAACTTACGAAGAAAAGTACTGCTTTCTCTAAATGCAAAGAAGACAACAGTTTTCACAGGGATTAACAATGTTATACATTTTATAATAAATCGGAAGATATTTTACAAATGTGTTGCTAGAAAATATTGGCTCATTTAAAACATGATTTAAAGAATTTTAGAAATTCACATTAAACTTTTTCTGTATTCGAGTCTCTGCAATCATTTGAAAGACTTTTCACAACACATCATAATCGCAAACGGCAATTTTTACGATTTCGCTTCGGGCATTCGAAGCTTTTCTATGTTGAACATCCATGCTCGCTGTTTGCTGTGGTTTATCGAACCCGAGAGACAAACTTCGGTTCCTTTTTCTCTGTACGGTTTACGATACGTACAGTATCGGACACTAAATAGTAATCCAATCTTAGAACTTTTAGCTTCACTAATTGTAGCTTTCACGGTTTGATAATTCATCCGGATCAAATGTAGGGTCTAGGGGAAAAACGATGAGGTTCAAATTTTGTAAGAAACGAAAAACAAAGTTTCTAGTTTTTGCCACGTAACTAACAATATTAAACTTAAATTTCTTTTTATTTTAGTTAAGTATTGAGGCAATACAGCAAACCATTGTGTCTCAAAAATTTAGTTAAAAACAGCTGTAGCATCTATACATATAAAAGGCTATAATGTTTTTGTGTGTGTTTGTCTGCGAAGTCCAGACGAATCTATCGCAGTTACAGCCATGAAATTTCGCACGCTGGTAGTGGTAATGGTGACTGAATGCACATCGAAGCCGGAATTTTAAAATTTAATCTAGAAAATTTTTTATTTAATGTTTTGTGCTGTTTTGGGTCATTTTTGGCACGTTTACGGCCATAGTATCTTTCCTACTGATCGCTGACAAACAATCCATGCACCATCGGATAGAACGAACAATTTTCGTTCTATTGAAGTTTGTTTTGAACGTCTAACGTAATTTACTGAATTTTAAGAATTTTTTAAAAAATAGTCAGTTTTGCCATCGAAATTTTATTTTTGTTTTTAAATTTGTTGCATCCAACGTCCTAATAACACTATTATTTTCATATTTTTTCAGCTTATAACTGCGACGGTTCTATCTGAGTTAAAATAAGAATGATTAAAATATCTTTTCCCGTTTCTTTTTAAATTAATTTTTCCTTGGTCAGTTGAAGGATATTTTTCCTCTAGCGAGTTTCATCGCGCGGCACTTCTTCAGAACGTTGCTGATTGGATGACGGTGCAGAGCGCAGGATACGTCATAACCTTCAACTGAATGAATGACTTCGATTATTATTCACGGATTCGATTTTATATTTTGCTTGCTGTATAATAATCATTTTCACGTTCCAATTTTGTAATATTATTTTGGATTAACGAACTCTGTACTGTAGCGCGAAAAAAAAGCAGGAAAATAAAATAATGTGTATCTTTTGCTTTAATTTTGCTTTCAAAACTTTTTCATGTCATTGTGGGCGTTTTTTTTTTTATTATTTTTTTTATTTTTTATTTTGTTGAAGTCCTAATTCGACGGGCAACGCCGTGCGTTCGGCAGTGTCTTAACGAGTTTAAGTCTCGCATATTTTACTTGCAGTATAATAATCATTTTCACATTGCAATTTTTTAAAATTGTTTCGGATTAACGTACTCTGTATTGTTTTCCTACAGTTGAAATGTCATTATTGCGAAGAAAAATAAACGGGAAAATCAAGAATGTGTATCATTTGTTTTGTTTTCAGAACTTTTTCATGTCATTGTGGGAGTTTTTCTTCCATTTTGTTGAATTTCTGATTCCACGGGCAACGCAGTGCGCGTACTGCTAGTATTTATATATCTCTACTAGTAAGAAAGAAGAATGTGTTTTAACTCGCCAGGGCAGACCGCTGGACCTAGAGCTATGAAATTTTACTCAAACATACTACAAAGGTGGTGGGAGAATGTGTACTTCGGGACCATTTTTTAATCTTTATTAATTAAAGATTAAGCTCATTTGGAGTTTTTTCTTGATAACTTCGGAACATATTATACCCCGAAAATGCTTTATGTACCAAATAAAAAATTATCTTTTCTATGATATCAATTTAGTTGCCGTGCAGTTCTTTTCCCTCTAATTTTAACATCGTTTTCCACAGTTCAATATTTGAAATGTATAATTCTGAGAAATATTATCGTCCGAAACATTTCCAAATACACATAATAAAACTACGTGAATCGATTTAACGGATGGCGCTGAAACCTCAAAGGCAGGAAAAAATAGAATCTCATCGTCTCGTCTTTCTCCTGCGCCCTTCAAACGGTAACTTCAACTCTAATTTTCGTTTATCAGCCCGGATATAAAATTCCAAGCTTTAAATAATTATCTTCAAAATTTGAATATTGAGTTCGAATGTCATAACTTCATAAATTTTAAATAAAAAAATTTTGTACTAAAATAGTGGTAAATCTTTAATAAACACGTCTATGCACATCTAAAATCTATCTTGAAAAAATGAATACAGATAGGAACGATTCTAAAGAAAATCGGTTCAAGCAATACTTACTAAATTATTTCGTAAGAAAATTGTCAGTCTTTCAAATCAGCCACATACCAGCGTTAAGTCTAGAACAATTGCGCTCTTTTCGATTGATGGAATTTTCATATATTGTGTGCAATGTAATTTCCTTCTATTACAAAAGATCACTGTATAACATGATAGTTGAGAGTTTATGAAAAGAAATTGCACGAATGTGACAAAAATAAGGAAAAATTTGTAACATTTAAAATTATAATTATGCTTACATGACTATTAATCATTATTTTAATGAGTACTTTCCTATTGAATGAATTTTTTCTCAATGTATTATCTGGAAACAATATACTGGAAGTATATGAACAATAAATATCCTTCATATTGAATTTTACCACAAATGAGAGAGTTAGAAATTAGAGTATCAACATTCAGTCACAGTCAACATTCAGTTCAAAATTTACACAGGTCCAAGAATTATTAGCAAATGAAAAAAAAAAAAAACTTTCAACTGCTGCATTAGTTTCAGAGCACCACAACGTAAATTGAACAAGAATAAAAAAATCATCACATGAAAATGTTTACTTTTTGAATCAAGCTGAAAGTCTTCCACACCCATCTTTTTATAAGTTCTCAACACATATAACCATTCTCAATTGCATAACTTTTCAGAATTTAAATATACATTCGGGCGTCTAATTTAAAATATCGAAAAGGAGGGCACGTAGTAGGACACTTTTCGAAGGAGCAGAGAACTTACAAAAGAAGGACTGTTCTCTCTAAAGGAGGCAAATTGGTCACCTTAATAATATTACAAGAGTTTATATTTTATGCTTTTTTACTTTCTCGTCTACAGAAGATACAAAGAGAAAGTATTGTAACTCATTCAAAAAGATGAAGACTCGAGTTTTATTGAATTCTCCACGTTTAGACTCCCTGAGTCCGAAAACACAATTTTGGAATAATTATGTGTCGTGTTCTTGTTCTGTAACGATAACTGAGCAAACTATTAAGCTACGGGGATGAAATTTAGTAGTAATGCTTTAAACCATTTGTAGGTTTCTTAAGTCAAATTTTGGAACAAAACTGTCCACGTTGAGCCTGTCTGTCCTGTCTGTCCGCAGTCGTGAATGACTATCACCAAAAACTTGAATAGCTAGATGGTAAAAATTTTGCTACACAGTTTTATATCATGAAATGAGATCCGTATAAAATTTTGTGAGAAATCCGTCAAAGGTTGACTGTCTGTCGGTCTATATAATTTACTTTTGAGAAATGTTATCTCCGCAGTTGCTATGGATGCAATTGTTCTGCATGACGAATCTTGTGAAACGAAATTCATTACGAGAAGCGAATTACGTTACGTATGTCCATTGACCTGTAAAGGCAGAAAATCGTTATATGCATCTCTTTGAATTTGATTCTATACCTACTATTTTTTTCAATCCTTCCATAAATAGAAAACCTTCTGATAGCTCATTGATTCGAGGAAACAGTAGGTCTCGTACATTTTTACCACGCGGTGAAGGGTGAAACGCAACCTTTTTGGGAAGCATACGAGAAAGTTTTGGGCAGAACACCCTCTTGTTTCTGTGATCTGTAAAAAGTCCTTAGATATTAAACAAATTAGGAAGCTATCTCGTAAGTTCAAAGATTATTTGCTAAGCTTTAATTCTTTTTGTCAGTGAATGTTACTTCAGGTAACGTGCTGTTGGACTTAAAATGCACATCGCCATTTTAATATTGAAATGAAAGGCATATACTTTTTTGAGGAATAAGAAAGTAAAGTTGGCGCTAGCAACGTGCAATTAGAGCGATGCACTGAGCAGGTACAAGGCTACTAAAATACACGGTTTAAATGTCTATCACAATCTGAAGTTAGTTAAGGGAATCATGAATGTCAAATAACGCATAAGAGATTTTAACTGAAATCAATTGCAGTCAGTATTCCCGGCGAGCAATCTGGTCGCCGAAGGTAGCTAGTATTTACTGAGTATTTATTATTTTTTAATATTTTGGTATTTTCTTTCGTCTTTTTTTTCAATGTGCAAGACCGGATTATCAAATAAGCAAAGTAGGCAACTGCTTAGGCCCACTTGGGGAGGGGGGATGATATTTTTAATATTTTTGGGTAATTTCATTTGGCGCTTTCATTTGATTTACGAAGGTCAAATTAAAATCAAGTATTATTCTTAAGTTGCAGCTCAGCGCGGGTATTTTTTTTTTCTTTTGCAGTTGGCTGACTCACAAGTTAACGGCTCTAGCAAACTTTGCATTAGAGTATTTAGATCTGTTATAAAGTTTTCATGTTTTTTATCATTTATTTAAAATCACTTTTAAATTTAAATTTAAATTTATACTGAGATACTACAAGCAACTCTCTTGAAGATGACCCACAATTAAATGTTTTGTTATTTTAGTTTGTCGTAATATGTGTTTCTAAAAACTGCTTGTATAGAAATTAAATTAAAATCAATACAAAAAAAACATTTGGCTTTGGAAGTTGAGATGGGGACCCAGGAACTCGCATTGCTTAACGTCCCTTCCAAGTCTTAGTTTATCCCTGTTATCATTGATATACACACGACTGTATTTAATTTTTAAGATTATTTTTATGCGTTTTAATTTTTTGTGTTCTTATGTAATCAACCGTTTTTTTTTATGTTTTCACGTGGGTCTGTGTTCAATTTTTGTACTCTACAATTGATTTTTATTTGTCGTGTGCATTTCTTCTTCAAACTTTTAAATTCCTAATGTGTTTTTACTTTTCCGTATACGAAATATACAAAGAGAAAGTATTGTGATCGTCAAAACATTCGAACTCGAGATTTTGAAGAATCTCCGCGTTTTAGACCTCCCTGAGTCCGAAAAACACAATTTTGGAATTATGTCTGTCTGTGAACACGATAACTCGAAAACTATTAGAGCTACGGGGATGAAATTTGGTATGTGGTCTTTAAACTTAATTTGTAGGTTTCTATCAAATTTTGGACAAAATCCGTCTCCGGAAGTCCGTGTGTCCGCGTTCATGTGAACACTATAACTCACAAACTTGAATAGCTAGATGGATAAAATCTGGTACACAGTTTTATCATCAGGAATGTAGGTCCGTATCAAATTTGGACCAAATCCGTCAAAGCGTCCATTGTCTGTTGGTCTCTATTTTTAATTCCATATTTTTAATCGCAATAACTTCTTAACAAAATTACTTACATAAATGAAACTTGGTATGTGGCTTTCTTACCTTCATTGTAGATTTGTGTCCAATTTCTGTGTCAATCGGTTAAAAAAATGCGTTGAAATTGCATAATTAATTTTTCTAATCCGATTCTCCATGCGCATGCGTACTGGTAGCAATCTCTGTGCACGCGGAACCTATCGAGCGAATTACGTCACTTTGTCCTTGAACCGGCAAGAGTGGAAGCAGTGTGTGTTTTAATCGGTATGCATATCTTTGAATTCGATTCTTTACCTAAATATTTTACAATCGCTATAATCTACAATGAAAAACCTTCCGATAGCCGTTGGATTCTGGGTTACAGTAGGTTCGAATTTGTTTATCCACGCGGGGGAAGGGGAAACAGCACCTTTTTGGGGAAGTATACGAGAAAGTTTAGGGGAGAGCACTCCCGCTGGTTTAGGATTTGGTGCTTGTGTATATTTAACTTTTTAATCCTTGCTTTTTTGAAATTGTCTTTTGATTTAATGTTTTGATGTTTTTTAAAAAATTATGTTTTTGTGATATTAATCTAACAGCATACGACTTTTGGGATCCTAGTGTGTCTTTTAATGATTTTGTGAGTGCTTGTTTTCGTTTTAAATTATTTATGCTTTTGCAAAATTTTTATGGTTTTGTGTTTTGAACTTTTATATTTTCTGTATTCAACTTTTTTTTACTAATGCGTTTTTTAATACCTTCATGATTTACTCTTTGTGCTTTTGTTCTTTGTGTGTTTGTTGTCCATTGCACTCCGTAAATGGAGTTATCTTTGTAGTGTATTTTTCTGTAAATAAATAAATAACAGGGATAAATTAAGGCAAGGATAGCTTGCATGATTAGGCAAAGAAAGTTTTATTTGCCCCTTACCAATATGTACTTACACATTCTCATGCATAGCCAAATATAACCAAATATAAAGAAATTTGGTATACATTTTTTTTAATTCATGAAACATATTTAAATGTCATTAAAAGATAAAACAGTTTTTAGTAATATTTATTAACATGTATTTTGAGCATCGATAATACATTAATATATTTAGTAATACATTTAAATGTTACAGTTAAATACGTATTGCATTTCAATGTTTATTATAAAGGCGAAAGCTCAAACAACCAGAGGGAGTGGTCTCCCCTAAACTTTCTCGTATACTTTCCCAAAAAGGTGCTGTTTCCCTTCCCCCCGCGTGGATAAAAAAATTCGAACCTACTGTAACCCAGAATCCAATGACTATCGGGAGGTTTCTCATTGTAGATTATAGTGATTGTAAAATATTTACGTAAAGAATCAAATTCAAAGAGATGCGTAACGATTAGATGCGAACCAATTTTCCACTCTTACCGTCTCAAGGACAAAGTGGCGTAATCCTTCCTTTGTAATCAATACATTGAACAATGATGTATACGCTGCAAAATGTTTAAATACAGTTCAAATTCTTTAAGAGGGTAATTCCTTCATAACATGTTTGATAAACATCAATTATGAAAGCACAATCAAAATTAAATGCGATGTATAGAACCATCATAGCATACTTATAGAAAAATGTAGTTCATACAAGCTAGAATAATAAAAGACGCCAAATAAACTTCGGTCGCAAGTTAACCAAAGTTAGAACCAATCGAGACGCCCTATATGTTTGCGTCCTTACAAAATCTCGCCGCCAGAATTGGTTTTTGGCAAACTGCCAAATTTTCGGAGTGTCCCTTTTTTGCACAGGCATTACCAGAACGCATGCGCATGGAGCTGAACAAGTATGCGATTATACAGACCGACAGACAGTCAGCCCTTTGAGGAATTTGGCCCAAAATTTTATACGGACCTACATTCATGGCGATAAAACTGTGTACAAAATTTTATCCATCTATCTATTCAAGTTTTTGAGTTATAGTGTTCACATGACTTCGGACATACAGACAGACAGACTTCCCGCTGACGGATTTTGTCCAAAATTTGATAGAAAGCTACAAATTATGTTTAAAGACCACATACCAAATTTCATCCCCGTAGCTCTAATAGTTTTTGAGTTATCGTGTTCACAGACACCCAGACATACAGACAGACATAATTCCAAAATTGTGTTTTTTGGAATCAGGGAGGTCTAAAACGTGGAGATTCATCAAAATCTCGAGTTCGAATTTTTTGACGATTACAATACTTTCTCTTTATATACTTCGTATACGAGAAAGTAAAAATGACAGTTTCATTTGGTGGGAAAGCGTCCCATTGTTGTGGTGTCCCTAAGTGATCACCTTTGTTCATCTAATGGTAAAACCAACCCTGTCTATTATTGTTGCTTAAGTTCCTTATAGTGTTATTTTCAGGGCTTCACAGTTTTACATTTTTTTTTTTTACCTCGATTTTGATTAAAAGTTATTTCCTACTTTTAAGTACCCAAATAAAAAAAATGTACTTAAAAATGTTTTTCATTTTCATTAGCTCTGCATATGAATTTTTAATGCTTTTCATAATTAATTATTATAGTTATTACGGATTCATGTTATCACGTTTTTCTTAAATTCACGACAACATGACACTTCACATTTTGAATTAAAATTTCATCAAAATTAATTAATTGATAATTAAGTTCGGAAAATATTAAAATATTTCATTACAATTGGGAGCACACACCAGTACAAAAATTTCAGAACTTTAGAAGTGAAAACTCGATTAAACAATTTCATCGTTACAAACATAAAAGATGTTTAGTTAAATAAAAAGAGTAAAAAAGGCAATTTTTTTTTGCATCAATATCTTTTTTCGGTACTTACGTATTAACGCCACCGAGGCTACAGATTTGGCGGTTTTTAAGTGCCGCCAAATTTGGCGGTTTTTGTACTTACGTATTAACGCCAATTTGGCTGTTTTTAAGTGTCGCCAATTTGGCGGTTTTTGTACTTACGTATTAACGCCAATTTGGCGATTTTTAAGTGCCGCCAACGCCACCGCAGCTACAGATTTGGCGGTTTTTAAGTGCCGCCAATTTGGAGGTTTTTGTACTTACGTATTAACGCCAATTTGGCGGTTTTTAAGTGCCGCCAATTTGGCGGTCTTTGTAAACAAGATTGCTCTTTATTGGCGCATTACCGCCAATCTGTAGCCTCGGTGGCGTTAATACGTAAGTACCCTTTTTTCGGCTGAAATGCGCTTCACCTTACTTGTTTTGCTTCATGTGCATTCTATGTAAAAAATAAGAGACTGACTATTTGTAAAAATAATCAAAATTTTGTAATACTTTCTGATAGATACTTAATTTACATTTTTACACTTTTGCATTGTTACAAATTTTAAAGACATATATTATATTAGTTCATCTTACTGAAAGAATTATTTGCTGGCTGTAGCATTTTGTACACGGCTGCATACAGCAAAATTTAAGTTTCATGGAATATTTTACATAAAGGTTGATTGTGCAGTGGAACTTGGCTGATTCGAATGATTTTAATTCGAATTCGTTGAATTTCTTCTCTGGGCCCTTGAAATTCGTGTTAAGATAAGGTTTAAATATCGTCTATAATTCGAATTTAATTTGGTTAATTCGAAGTCAAAATAAAAAATTGTTATTATTTTTAAATTCTTTTCATTAGTTCAGTACGTCAGTAACTTGATCTTCGGTGATCGAAAGTCAATAATTTTTTATGGCCTTTAATTCACTTGTGTATTTCGCTGTTGTATAATGCATTCAAGCAAAGCAGAAATAAAAAACTACTCACTTTAAAAAAAATTAAACATATTGGATGTGAATTATATACTTTTATTTTGAATTTTTACTGTACAATTGCATTCAAAGTGCTATGTATTGTTTCTTTATTAAAATTGCTTACTTATTTATTGAAAATGTTTTTAAAATCAGTAAACTTTTAATTATAATTAATGTCTGCATTTACTTTTCATTTAGCAATTTTGTATTATTTTTAAAACGATCAAATATTAAGAATAAATATTTTATACCATATTTAATTTCAAAATTTTCGTTTTCTTTTTCGTTACTCATTTTAAGACACAGATTTTGCTAATTCGAATTTTTGGATAGATCGAATAGATAGCTTTTAGCGAATTTTTGGATAGAATTCGTACAAGATAGCATTGCACTAGTTGCTTTTTTATTTACAATTTTAATCCATAAATTAAATTTTAATTACAAAATTAATCCATAAATCCTGCAAAAATGTGCCCTTATCTAACAATGAGGAGCTAAGACACCTGAAAATGACCTAATGATCTACAACCTAATTATAGAAGTAGGAAAAAAGTTGTTTGAAATGCAGGTCTTAAATGCAGAAATTCTAATTGGTCATTAGCTTAACTGCTAACGAGTCCTTTTTTTTTTAAACCTTCGATCTTCATCGACATTGAACCCATAATTAG
>BGPR01025912.1:0-21942 GCA_013235015.1 Araneus ventricosus | reverse complement strand
CAAGAGATGTTCGTATTCGTAAAGCTTAGAAGAATTTCTCTTTTTTTTTCTCCCGTCCTCATATTCCAAAGTAGAAAAACTAGCAGCTGCTAGAATAGGCTAGGAGGAAAAAAACTGTAAACATTTAAGAGCTTATATCCTTCCCGTTTATTTTTTTTTCACCTGCGCTACTTTATATGTTGTTGTGAGACTGAATTTTATTTTTAGAGGTGGCATCGGCCGGCTTCTGTACGAAAAAATACTGATGAAATTTGCTTCCGCCTAGAGTAAGGAAAAAATTGAAATTTTCTTAATAGAGAAAGTATTCTGCTTGTTGCCTAAAAACGGCAAAAAAAGTAGCTGGAAAGTTCACTTTTGCTTTGTTTTCCTATCAATAAATTTTTATGGATTTTTTACAGCTCTCCTTTGTTTCTTTAAGTTTGTTACTAAAATAACACTTCAAGTGAACAAAGAGTAATATTTCACTGTTATTTTTGATAAATTTAAAAGTATCGTGGTAATATAACGTTTTTGAATTTTCTGTGTTTCGTATGAAATATACTGTAAAACAATATTTTTTATGACAAACAATTGAAGGCTAGTAATAAGAATGGCAGGATCTTTATAAATATATTTCTACTTAATTTTAAATAAAAAAAATTATTAGGTAAGTTTTAAATAAAAATACAAATCCACGAAACAAAGATGTCTTGTGGACCTGTTTTTTCTTTCCCTTTTGACAACCATGCTTATGAAAATAATATTTATTTTCTGTTTCAAGCTGGATAGAGGGCTAATTTAAAGATATGCATAAATTAACAATACCAGTATTTTTATTGTTGTTGTCGTGCGTAGAAACATCTCCAAAATAGCAAATTTCATGTTTTTATTTCTGTAAAAAGGTTGGTTGATTGTGTGAGGGTTTTTTGGCGCAAGAGCCATGAAGTTGTCCATACTGCGCCAGAAGAATTGTAAAATCATGTCAAATTAAAAATAAAAGATTGCCATATGTATACGAAACGATATAAAAAGTGATCAGTTAAAACTGAACAATGCTTAAATAAGAGAATAAAAACCGATTGCTTTCAAAAATATAAAAAAGATGAACATGTGGAGTTTCACCAAGTAATGTAGGAAGTGAAATTGTAGTTGTATTAAAAAAACGTAAACGCTGCGAGTTAAAATTTGAGCATTCTGACCAAATGTGATGAACAGACATAATACATTTGCATTGTGAGCGCATTGGTGCACGTTCTCCGAGCAACAAGTGACGGTGAGTAAATCTTGTATGTCCTACACGTAGCCGAGTTAAAATAGTATCAGCCTTTCAGTTCGGTAAATATGAATCTTGATCTGGGATACTCCTCTTCTAGAACTCTGCAGCCATTATTAGGTTATCGGGGGTTTTTTTTATTATTATTTCATTCATAACCCTAATTTAAGAATAAGATTTCTTGCATTTTCAACTCACAAATCGGTCAATTTTGCATCAATAATCGCTTTGAGATAATTTTGAACCGTGGTTAGATTACAAGGACAACACCCAAAATTTCACACCTTCTCCCCAAACGTTCCCATAACACCAACGGTAGAAAAGTGTGTCAAATGGACTTAGCTTTTCTTTCAGTTCAGAAGTTTGTTGTAGAATTCTTGAAATTCTTGCATATTTCGCTCGATAATGAACAGTAATCGCTTAATATATATTCGAAATGTTATATAACATCCCTTCATCTTAATAAAAACCGAAAATCTTTTTTATTAAACAGATAAATTAAGGAGAATTTAGAGAGAACTATTAATTATTAATTGACTAATTAATTATTAAGCGAGAATTATTATTTATTATTATTATTATTATTAGAATTATTGAGGAGAAATTAGACATTTCATTAATAAATATTATTAATTATTTATAACCATTTATGTTATATTATTAGCTGTCCATTAGCGTAAAATCAGTGTTTTGATTCAGAATTTAGCAAAATATAATTAAAAATATCACATTATAACAGATTCACAAAAAAAAGCATTTTTCAATTAGCAAACTAGGTTTGATTTTTATTGTTTTATTGAATGTGAAATGTCAAGATTTAAAAGAGTTTACACTTTCCATATGAATTATGTTCGCAGAAGTCGATAAAACTAACTGACTTTTCAGTTTGAAGAATAACATCTCTAAGACAAACAAAATTGTAAGATTTTAAAAAAGTGACTTGAAAACTTCGCTTTGGAATTAAATTTCAAATGCAGAGAATATTGCCATAAGCAACATAGTTCTTCATCAGAAAATAATTCCTTATGTTTTGATAAGTCCATATCTTATTTGGAGATGAGCGAGAATTTAAAAACCTCAGTTATTTGAGTGAACTGTGATAAAAACTATTTATGTGTGGAAACATGCCATTTTCGTTCAAAAATTTGCTCTTTTTGTGAATTATAAACAGTCTTTAATATCTGGAACATCAATAAATTTCAATTAGTTGATTTTATTCCTTAGAAAAGTTAGCCTGACAACTGAGTTCTTGTCAAATCTTTAGTTTAAAAAGAGAATCTTCAATATATCCATCATATCGTTGATTCTCTTCGTGTAGAGAAGAATCCATTATAATAAAATAATTTCAGAAGTTCGGCATTCTAAATCTCTTAAAATCTTTTTCTTCACCAAAAAATTTAGCATCTCAGAAAGGTTTAGCTGCATTCCATTGTTTTGGAGGAATGAGCATTCTTGAGTCTTTTTTAAATGTTCCGCAGCATCAAAAATGACAGAAAATAGCACAACAATCCAGGTAATTCGAGCTGCATGAATTATTTTTTTACTTTCTTACTTTCTCTGTGCATTTAAACTTGAAAATAATATTCCTTATGAATGATCTTGTATTAAAATGAATAGAAAAATTGTTTTCGTCAACTTTGCAAAAGCAAAATTTTCGTCAAAAAATTTATGGCACTAAGATTTGAAAAATAAAATTTCTATTATTTTTTTAGAAACCTAAAATGGTTACAAAAAATAATGAGCGAAAGGCAAGAACTAAGGTTTTAAGGAAAAGAAATCTGTTGCATGAAGTAAATTACATTTTTAATAAATTTCAGCTTTTAATTTATCTTCCGTTTCCCCTGTTATGTATTCAAGCTTAACTCCTCCATGGACGAAGCTATACGGAGAATAGTGAGTTGAAAGGAAAGGTTTAAAGAAAGGAAAAGTTTTTAAGGAATGGAAAAGCAAATTTGCTCATGGATGAACTTTCATTCTTCAAAGCATTTTGTTAAAAAGCAAATATTCAATAACAACATAAGTAAACTTGCACAAAAAAAAAGTGTTTGTTTTTGTAAAATTCATTCATCAGTTAGGCTTTTCATTAATTTCGTCAATATCTGAAAACAATGCGAATAATAATTATAATCTGCTTTAATCATAATTTTAAGAATTCAAACATCACTTTTTGTTTAAATAAATTAATTATGATTCGTTAAAATTATTTTTTGTACCAAATAAAACAAGAAATAAATTAAATTCCCTAAAAAAATAACAAGATTAAAATGTTTTTAATCGCATTAATAATGACGAACTGACTAAAATCATTAACTAAATTATGCAATGCGTTTATAAAGAATGATGAAATTTTATTTCAATTTTTCACATTTTTTTTAAATGTACAAAAGTGGTGGATATTAAAAAAATAAACCAGATTTTTAAAGAAATGGTTTTACATAACAACAAATGACAGGAACTGAGTATAAAACATATTATATAAAATTCTCCCAGTAGCATAGGTATGTCATTCAGCGTTGTTCGTTCATATTCAAAATATTGAACAATATCGGAGTAATGTTTGAGACCTGGTGTTCATGTATTTATTTGTGTATTTCATTCTTACACTCTTATTACTGAAATTTTTTATTATTCGGGATTTCTATCAACATAAAGATGGCATGGCAACACATGTCCCATTTAACTGTTGTTATTACTTAACAGCTCGATTTAGTTCTTCGTTTGTGTTATCACTGTGTGTGTGAAAGTGTGAGCGATGGGAAGTTGTTTCTCTAATTTTGGTAAAATGTTAATTCGTGCACTGAAAGCAGCCCACAAATAGTTCTTGAAGTCACACGTGTCGAGTGTGTTATTGTAAATTCAGTGGTTAAAAAACATTTTCACGAATAACTTGCCATGAACCCGACTTCGACTCCTAATGCGCTTCATGTGTGATGAAATCAATCTCATTGTACAGGAGCATCTTTGAGAACGCATCTACCCAGACTGACATACAATTCTGGCAAATATTGACTCTTCTGTTTTTCTTTTATGATGTTTTTTTTTCATATTGTTTCGTTGTTCTTTTGTTTGTTCTTTATCCCAGTGTATGTCTCTTTTTCTTTTTCATTATTAATTTGTTTTTGTCCCTGCTATATGTTTTCCTTTAACAAAAAGAAATTTCAACTCCATTCATCCAAACCGGAAAGGAGCCAAATGACTCGAAACAAATAAATGCAGGTGGTGTAATGTAAGGTATTGTTATTGTAACTTAAAAACTGAATAGTGTTCAGCTTCTTCGAAAACTTCTATCTCATTGTCATATGGTCTCTCTCATTTTTAACTCCTGAATGGCATAACAGTGGAGTCTTCATGTCATAAGACTTCATTAACCCAGCTCATACAAGATTTGATAGCAGTGGAGTCTTCACGTCATGAGATTTCATTAACCTACCTCATACAAGGTTTTATAACAGTGGAGTCTTCTCTTCATGTCATAAGACTTCATTAATCTAGGTCATACAAGGTTTTATAACAGTGGAGTCTTCATGTCATAAGACTTCATTAACCTAACAAGGTTTGTTAATACTAGAACAATAGGTATATACTGCAAATTTTTACGAAATTAAAACCAAAATCTTTCAACAGCTCACTAGGAATCTATATTGATTAGCAAAAAAAAAAAGCTTTAATAGACTTCGACACTATTACATTCAACAGCGTTCCCGTTTCATTTCATTAAAATATTTTTCATTTGAATGTTAAGAATAAAAAATGCATGAGCTTTTTGCATACTACCACACTAATCATAAATCTCTTTTTGAAAAGTTATTATACGATTAAACGGAACCAACCATAACTATAATTTGTATAGAAATATCACTCGAGTTGTCAGCTTAAGTTTTCCGAATTCTCCTTCATAAAACACAATTTGCATGATTTTGCTAATTCGCAGACTCACATCAGCAACACAATTCTTCCGTCTCAAGCACGCATTTAAATATTTAGTCCTCGCTCTTGCTGAGGATCGGTTATCAAATTCTTGTGACAGAATGACAACCGACTAAGGACCTTTAAGGGCTCTTATTCGCAAGTAGATGCATTTGACGCAAGAAATCTCCGTCGCCACTAAATAATTTAATTAATACCTTCTGGCGTGAGCCATTTGGAGCACTTAACACTGTGTGTCTATTCTCACCTGTGCCCTTCATTGATTGATTAAAGGAGAAGGCTGGACCTCCGTCATTGGACAACCTGCTCAGAGACACCGACCTAATCTAGGGAAAAAGTTGGGAGTTGCGTGATTATCTTATATCGGAATTATCCTCAAACGGGATAAACCGCATTCTAAAGTGACCGATAGAGTAATGCGGCTCATTACTTCAGAGTATGAAAGTATCCACATAAATGATAGGCGAAAGCGCTCCATGCAGCAGTACTCACAGGAATTCGTACCAATTCCCCATTGTCGTTGGGGTATTAGGCGTTTTTGATGGTAACATGCAAGATATTCACTTCGTCTTTCAATCTCAAGAATTATGCACAACTTGAAACGAGAGTTTTATGACTGGGATTGTTCTACTGGTTCACAGCCGCAAAAGATACAAAAAATGAAAATTCAAGGATACAGTTGTTGATACATCTGTTTTGTCCGCATCAGGTACAGGTTGTTACCGATACTTGTTTGTACCCTCATACTTGATATTTTTGTGTCTGGTTGCCACAGCCGGTAACCGCATCGCTTCTCTCCCCGAAGGACGGAACTGACTTCGGCTATCGGATAGTGATAACATTTTTTACCCCCCACTACTACTTCGGTGATCATTCTTTGATCGATATTTCCTACAGTCTATACCATGATGAAAACTCTATCGAATCTTTTGCGCAAAACAAAATGCACAACAATCAATCTAAACTAGCCTTCGGGGAATCCTCGCTCACGCACCTACTACACTTAGCGAATAACAAACTGTTTTTTCTACCTCACACGTCTGTGACTTCAAAACTAAGGCCACCTGCGGAATTGATCCAATGTATCAATCTGATACTGTTTATCATATTGATATTTTGTATCATGCTGACTTTTGCGTACCTGATACAAAGTATCAAGTTGATACAATATCACGCAACCCTACAAGAAACTTTCAAGTGTCTCGGTGTTTTATTAACAGTGTCTCAATTTCGAAATTGGAAGTTTAGCGAAAATCGATTGGTATGCTTTCACACCTTTCCGTAGATCTCCCCTGAGCATGCTCTCCTCTCTCTGAGTGAGTCAGACTTCTTTTTAATTTACTTTTTTTCATCCTCTTTCAAGTTTACAATTGCATGTTTATACCATACTAGAAATTATGCATGGCCAAACGGACATAAAGTAAACAGTTCGAATTTTTTCTATTTTTTTACAATTCAATTTTTGTTTTCATTATGAAGTTGTTCCAGTAATTACTTACAACTATTGAGCGTATTGTGTAAGAGTGATGAAAACGTTTCGACGCAAAGACATGCTTCATAATAGAAAATATATATATAAAAAATAACACTTCACAGCATGATTTATGAAGCAAAGATTCTTAAACCTCTGAGCGCTCAATTGTTTTGAACTTTTAGCTACCAGGTTAGAAATTTTTGCTTTTAAAGCAAATGAATCTATCTTTTTCCTATTTAATTATATCTCTGAAATCTTAAGAATAGTTAATGCATGATTTTTTAAGAAAATATACAAATAAATACGAGCTATCTGCTTATGAACTTAACATGAAAAAAGGGAAAAGACGTTTACGCCACTCAGAAGGCTTCGGGATGGTGAATCAGCATCCAAAATTGAGCGTCACGAACGGAAGTACGTCATATTAGCAGAGACGCATCGAAGCGGCGACGTACACCTATACTCTCGTAGCCTGTGTGTCTAAAAATGTTATTACGGAATGTGTACATGCGCTCTGTTAGAGAATAGAATGCATACTTTCGTTGAAGAGCAGTTCTACATACCTACAACAAACATTGACGATTCTAATGGTTTAGCGAATGGTGAACAGGGAAAGTTGTTACATGTAGAATTCAATGAAGAAAACAACGTTTGCAGAGTATGAGTGGAACTTCCTGGTTCTCCAAAGATTAGTTGCTCGATGCCACATTACCACGAAATGCCGCTTATTTTGTTGGTGATTTTAATGTTAATTTTGCGGATAAAAAATCAGAGCCACTAATAAAATTTCTTTTTGATGAATTTAATTTAACTCTGAACAGTAATCCAGCAGTGTCGGCGACAGAGTTTCATACAACCATTGATAAAGTTTTTTTCCAGATGTATTAATAAAATTTTATCATTCATTTCTATCAAATTTCAGCTATCACAAAACAATTGTTTCCATGGATTGAAGAGCTTCTAAATTTCTGTTAATTTAATTCGAATTTCTGTCAATAGATAGAGCTAGGTTATCTAGCTTCTGGACTTAATATCCTTTGTTTCTGGTATGCTTCGATGACGTTGTTCTTACTGGTATATTTGGCAGAAGATAATGTTAATTTTATCTTCTTTTTTCTCTATTGGATTTGTTAAAAAAGACTTTCTGAAGTTTTTCTTATTTAAGAAAGGTTTTTCCTGCATTATTTCAATCATTGGATCAATGCAGGATACAGAGGAAATATTATTTGACTAATTTATCCAGTTTTGAACTCCGATGGCGAGTGGTACTATGAAAAAGTTCGCCATTCGAGTTCTCTTGCATTTTTTCCATTTTATTTGTTTAATCTTAATGTGTTATAATTTTTATTGAAGCATGATTTTTGTGGTTTGATTGTATCTTAATTGGTTAGTTGATTATAGACTATATCGTTAATGCAATCACTGGATGCTGCTGCGTTGTGCGCAAAAGGTATATTGTTATTACTAATGTGTTTACTTCTTCTAGTTCTTCTGTATTTTCTTTTTTATGTAATTATATGATTAGATTAGATTTTTTTTCAATATACTGATTAATAAAAATTTAGATTATTTTTCTTTCAATACACCTTATTTGTATTGTATTGTATGTATTGTTGTATTGTATTGTTGGTTGTATTCCTTACATTTTTATCTGTTTTAGTCATAAATTATAAATAAATAATAAGTTTATATATATTTGTACTTATTATCACTATTATAAAAAATAATTATATAATTTTCAAATGTTTTGTTTCATTCGGGGGAGGGAAGTGAAAGAAAGAGAGTATGATTCTGACATTATACATTTAGTTATATAGAAAAGCATAAGATGTTTCTCTTCTGTCGTGCGTCCACTCACCAAAGCACTCGTTTTTATTTATCAACATAAGTTGTGTAAAACTATATAAATAGGTGTGAAGAAATTAATTTAACTTGAACTTAATTTGTAATTAAGTTAGTTCAATAAAAAAATTAAATATTTAATTAAAATTTCTGTGCTATAAAACCTAACTTCTAAAACTTCTAACTAAATCAAAAATTAGCAAATAAATAATTTTATTAAAGAAATAATATGAAGCTATTTAAAATTCATTGTAAAAAGCCAAAATCGGGTATGCTGCAAATGTGAAACGCTGAACAGTGTAGGGTTGTTATAAACTAGGTGCTTTTCTTCTTATTTTTTTTATGATGTAAAGCGTTTTACGTCAAGAGAGAAGATGATTTCGATTTTTAATTCAGTAATTCGTTGACGAATTTATTTTGAACAAAATCTTCCCCATCATCATTTTTAAATACACTCACTTGAATTTTCCAGGTTTACTCCTCGAAACGTAGCACATGTTTTTCAACAAACATCTTCAGTAGTCTCGTATTTTTTTTCCCAGGGCGTCTCGCAGATAGATACGTGCAGGCAGGAAGTTCGAAACTGGGGCTCACCAGAAGCAGTGGCTGCGATTAATGAATTTGGGCGGGAAATGCCCGAAGCGTTGTGGCGATGGACCCCAAAGAATACGGCGGGGATCATTAGCGGCTGCAGTCCACGGGTAAGTGGTTATTAACGCTAAACCGGGGTCCTCCAAAATGAAGAACAGCCCTCGGGCCTCTAATGAGGAGTGTTTTAATTCACTTTTCGCCCTTCCGAAAAGTCAACTGCGAATTCAACCTGCCGTCGAATTCACGGGAATTCGAAAGATTTGTTATGAAAAGGAGTCGTTTGAAGGGCGGAACGGAAATAATGTTACAATTTCGTGTTTGTGTGTCATGTTCTTAAGAATTTCTGTCATTTTTATAATCAGTTAAATAAGTTTTGGGAGTTGTGTGTTTCAATATGAAGTTTTATTTATTTCTCCTTACCAGCCCAATAAAACGTGTTATAATTTGCTGTATTATTACCTGTGAGCATTTTTAATAAATAACACTGATTTTAATAGTCTAAACATGCATTTGGACATAAATTCATCTGTATATCGCACTAAATGACAAAGTTTAACAAAACACTTTATTTAAACTTTTTATTTTATTTTATTTATGGACAAATATGTTTTCCCTTTCATTTCAAAAAAATTATTTGTTGCAATTTTATTACAAATTGATTCAACTTCATTTTACAAAATAATTTAACAACAAAACGTTTATCAAAAATTCTCCCACCAAGTTTTCCTCAATAATACTATTCCAAAATAACACTGAGATTGTGTTCTCTTTTCAGATTATTTGTTTCGCTTTCGTTCTTTTGGTGCACTTAGTTTGAGATTTGAGGGGCAGAGGTGGCTCAAAAGCAACTTTTGTCTATTTTGGGCGATGCTCATTTCAAAATATGCAATTATTGACGAAAAAATATTATTCTCAATCAATAAAATATGAAAAATCGGAATATAAAAATATTCTCTAATTCCAAGTGACTAAAAATATAAAATTATTACGATGAGAATATAGAAAAAACAGAAGCAGACCGTTAGAAGCATCATGGCGTAAAAAGCTATTAAGTGGAATGTATATCTGAATGTAATAAAGTTAACACATATAATTATAAAATTCTATATTTTTATTGATCAATTAGAAACATGTTATATCCTTAATAATATAATAAATGCGAAAGTGTGTCTGTCTGTCTCTCTGTTTGTTAAGCTTTCACGGCAAAACTACCAATCCGATTTGGATGAAAATTGGCAGAGTTGTAGCTTGAAACCCAAGAACGGACATAGGCTAGGGGAAATCACGTTAAATTAATTATTTTTGACTACAGACAACAATGAAATAATTAACAAAGCCCATTGACTCAGCGATTCTCGATGAAGATTATTTTATTTTTCACTCAACTGTCACGTGATTCTTCAGGAATGCGGAAACATGTGGAATAAATTATTTTAAAAATCAACTATCATGTAATCCTTTTTTTCCGCTGTAACTTCGGAACAAATAGTCCGATAAAGATTATTTTTATAGCATCTTAAAGTTCAAAAGTTTACCTTTTCAATGATATTAGTTTTATTTCTATGACATTTTTCCTTCAAATTTTATTCATTTTTTAAAGTTTAATCATTTTTTACGTGCAGACGGTTTTGAAATAACGCAAATTTATACCTACTTCGCTGCTAGGAAACAATAGACTTTGAACTAATTTATCTTTATTTCTGAAAATTTTGCGTATGTTTATAAATATCTATAAAACAAAGAAGAAATTACATGTATGTGTCTGTCTGCCGGTCGATCGGTCCATCACAAGAACTCCCCCTAAACGAGGAACGGTAGCGACATGAAATTTACACACAACTTTCAGAGCTAATTAGTTCTTAAGATATTTAATTAAATAACGAACATTAGCCGCTTTTAAGCCTATTGCTTAGACGTTTTTTGCCAATAACTTCTGAAATCTTTATTAGACAACAATTATTTTTATGCCATTTTAAAGACCAGAAAATGATCCTTTTAATGCTATTAATTCCACTGAGATGAAATGTTTTCTCTGATTGCTATAAAGGTTTAAAAATATTTTTAACGTAATTTCTAACAATACTTTTTATTCTTATAGAAATAAATTCAAGCCAAATTATTGTTTCGCGCGCGGGCTTTTGCCAGTGTTAAAGTTAATATAAGAAAATATTGCTTTATTTGACCATAAACAACAAAGGAAACTTTACACTTCCGGTTTCCTGTTGTGGTAGCATTTAAAGCTTTTAATACAGTTACACAGTTATCCAATGACGTTAGTGAATTATTCTCTCGATGTTTTGTTTAATTTTCACAGTGCGATATTACAGAATATCCTTCTGTAGATACGGTAATGGGCATTAACAAGGAACATCATATTCTGTAGAGCTCTTCAAGATCTTAGAATTGTCAAGGGCATCTTCCGACAAACCGAGATTGAAAGTCGGTGTGCCAGTACTACTAATACGTAACCTCGATATACCAAGACTCCGCAATGGCACACGGTTACAAATTACACACCTAGGTACAAACGTCGTGAAAGCTACTGTTACGACTGATATAGGGAGAAGAGAGAGTGTTTTAATTCCACGCCTTTCGATAACACCGAAGGATTTATCATCTCAGTTCAAAAGGTAACAAATCCCTATAAAAATATCATTTGCGAGGCTCAGGGCGAGGCACTGAAAGTGGCAGGCGTACATTTGGAAAAACCATATTTTTCTCATGGGCAACTATATGTGGCGTGTTCGCGTGTATCCAGCCCACACAACCTCCACATTTGTGCAAATAACATGATATATAAAAGTGTATCAGCATAGGTAAACAATGTACATAACTATATCAGCATACATGAACTCCTGTCAGCCGTCCAAATAAGTATTATCAACTGTCAAAACTTTTACTATCCCCTTTCAAAATGCAACAAAACATTTACATTCGTGAATTAAAAAAAAAAAGAATACTTCAAATTTTTCGCGCACGAAGTCGCGGGTAACAGCTAGTGCTAAAATAAATTCAAAATCTTTCGCAAACTTTCAAATAAAGACTGAATGAAAAATTAAGTTTCAATCCCACGCGATTATGATAGGCATGAATTTTCAACTTATAAAACAGAAAACAATTTCCTAAGAATAATTTTATCATATCTCCTCTCTAAAATAGAACTTTCTAAAATCCGGAACAAAATTCCTCAGATGAAATTATTCCAGTTTAAAATATTTTAAGAGAAATTATTAATTTCAAGCAAGCTCGAATAAGAAATCGTCTGCTATAAAACCACTATGTACGTGTATTGCTTGGCAGGAACAAATTCAGATATCGAAGTTCCAGATATTTTTATTCTTATTTTAAGGTCTTGCTAGGTAAAGGGAATCGAATTCTCTTTCAGAGGCTTAAAGAAAAGTTCAAAGTATTTTTGAGCAGAACCCGACATCTAAATTCCACATTATTATCGATATTTTAGAATCTTCAAATCTCAGCATGAGCAGTCATCTGCCATTAAATTTCTGCCATCAGAAGAAGAAAACTGTTCTGCGTCGTTTGAAGGGAAATTTGAAGTCATTCATTGTTGCTTTTTAAGAATGTTGAATAGTTTTCATCTTGGAATATGGGAATTCTGAGCAAAATGAGTAAAAATATTTCATCGTGAAGGAAACATTTTTACTCGACTGAGCGACAACGGTACAGTGATTCTGAATTTCAATTTGGTAAATACCTAGCGTCCAAAAATATAAGAAAATCTTCCTATGTTTTGAATGATAAAGTTGCAATAATTCTCCAATCAAAATTTTAGAAGTTTTGATTTTTTTTTAGGAATATTTGATTTTAAGAGAAGTATTACAAAAAGTTTAAAAAAGTGTCCAAAACTTTTAAGGCAATTTTTTCAGCAACATTCACATATATAATCTCTGAAATCTTCTTTTACAAATAAAAAAATAAGAATAAAGTTTTTAGAAATCAGGCTTTTATAAGCATGATAAAATATAGAAAATATTTTTTATCGAAATGCTAGAGATTTCAGCAGAAATCTTAAAAACGAGATTAACTTACATAAATATTTTAAGAAAATTAGAATTTTGAAAATATTCATAATATTTTTTTTGAATTAATGTTCAAGAGTTTTCTTTATTTTAATACTAGCTGCCTTAAGCGACCAGCTGGTTCGCTCATATTAGATCTTATAACTTAAAATGACTCAGTAATATCAAAAAATGCAACATATGCATGATGTTTGAAATAGTTTTATTGTTTATTTAATGTTAATAATTTGTAAATGAAACTATTTATCCGACGAAGTTATTTCCGCTTTGAATTTTTTTTTAACTTAATAAAATGTCATTTTTGAAAAAAAAAATCTGAAAATTCAAACAAATAACTATTATGAATTAAGTAAAATGTCGTAAAAAAATGAATTTTTCGGTTATTAGGTAGATTCCTTATAGGAAGTCTACCTATTGCAATGGTTTTCATGACACGACTTTCAGAAAATTTCTGCAGATCTTCACCGATCATGACCCCTAGAACACAAAACCACCCTTCGTTAAAAAGTTTATATATATATATATATATATATATCGCTTTTTCCCATGTTATCTTGTGACCACGATAACTAAGGTAATTTTGATTAGATTTTACCCGGCGAGGCATATGTTGTAATGTCGGTGAAAATATCGACCGAGTTCGTAGATGGGCTATCCAGCTGAAAGGGGGTGGAAATGGTGAGGGGTGGAAATTTTCATTTTCCCATAATTCCTTTACAATTGAAAATAGAAAGAAAATTCAAATTAGGCGAATTATTGCCTTATCATAATGAACAATTTTTGTATTTAATCTTTTTCGATAGCTGCAATTGCTTAGATGTTACCAGCTGAAAAGTGATTTTCCCACCCTTTCCCTCCTCCCCCCTCTAACTTAAAGTACGTTTTAACCTATGCATGTTACTTCTTGTCGGAAAGCTCTCGTCATTTGCAGTCTCTTCAATCCGCTTTCATTCTTGTAGCTCTAATCCTTATGAGAACAGAAGGCGAAATGTTCTTTTCCTTATTATTAGTAGAGACGTACATATATAACGCTTTTGTCGATGTTATCTTGTGAACACGATAACTAGAGTAATTTTGATTAGCTTTTAACCGGCGAGGTACATGTTGTAAGGTCGGTGAAAATATCGACCGAGTTTGTAGCTGGGCTAACCAGATAAAAGGGGGTGGAAATGGTGGGGGACTGAAAATTTCATTTTCCCATAATTCCTTTGCGATTGAAGATACACTGTAAAAAAAATCCCGCAAAATTTACGGTTTTAAACTGGCAGCTGGGTTGGTTGTGCAAACCGTAAAAGTTACGAAGTAAATCCGTAGTCACAACGGTTTTTTACCGTATGAAATTAAGTTTTCTCCGTAAAAATTAAGTCATCGAAGTAAGTGACGTCATCGACTGAGTTGAGTTGTTTTTCTCCTTCTGTTCGAGTTGAAATGTGCTGATGTGTATTATCAATTAGGAATATTAATTAATCAAGGTTTAATTATTAATTTCAATTAGCTTAATTAATGTAATTTTTAATTGAACTTACTTGGACGATTTCGATGTAAGATGGTGACAAAACTTCTATCTCCTCCGAGCCGGGAATCGAAACCGCGTTCATAGAAATAAAAGGCAGTCGTTCTAACCACTAGACCACCGAAGACTTCATAAAATAAGGAAAAAATCATCTATTTGAGTTTTAAAGTCACTATAGCTCTAGTGGCGCCACCTAGTGTTGTAAAAATCAACTATTGCCAGGACACATGTTTTAAGGTTACGGAGATGGAATCCTATTAAAACATGAAATTAATGCAATACAATTACAGTTAAGAAAAGGGAAAGTTATCGTAAGGAAAGCAATACCGTATGACGAAAAATAGAATTTGAACTGACGGTTTTCAAATGTTTATGGCTGGAGCGAAAAACGGTGGAAAACCGTTTTGCCAACAAAACAACTTTAAACCGTCAAATATACGGAAAAATCCGGGAATAAAACGGATATTTTTTACAGTGTAGAATGAAAACTCAAAATAGGCGAATTATTGCCTCGTTATAATAAACATCTTTTGTATCGAAACTTCTATGATAGCTACAATTTTATAGAAGTTATGAGCTAAAATGCCTAAATGTAGGAAAAATAATTCAATTCTACGACTAAAGAAAGGGGAAAAAATTCAATTAGGCGAATTATCACCTTATCAGAACGAACAACTTTTATATTAAAGGTTTCTGTCAGCTAAAATTGCTTAGAACTTATGAGTTGAAAAGCGATATTCAATTCCCTCCTCCCCAATTTATCATTTCTCCATTACTCTGTTACGATTGAAGATAGAAAGAAACTTTCAATGAGAGGAATTATCACATAATCATAACAAACAGCTTTTATATTAAAAGTTTTTTGACAGCTACAATTTCTTAGAAGTTATGAGCTGAAAAGCGATGTTCAATTCCCCTCAATTTATCTTTTCCCCACAGCTCCGTTACGATTGAAGATCGAAAGAAAATTTCAATTATTGGACAGACGATTTTTAAAAACAGCCGTTTTCTCCATACATTATTATTTGTTATGTTGGTACTTCAAATTTTGTTAACAATTCTTAAAGTAAAAAAAAGTTTTTAATGAATATTTTGTAAACAAATAAATTAACTAGTTAATTATTCATTAATTTAAAGCATGAAATAAATCTATAGTTGGTCCCGATATAAATTGTTAATCGTCTACAGTTAAAATTTTCTTTTAGCGTTCTTCCTTCTGAAAAGGTTTTTCGTATTATTGTTGTTCTTCAACAAGAATATTGTTGCGAATTCAGTTTAAAATTAATTTTGAAAAAATATTGAAATCAGAGAAACAAATTTATGGAAATGAAAGATATCGCGGAAAAAAGCCTTTCTTAATTTTTAATTAAATGAAATTTTAAGCAACTTTTAGGCTTTGAAAAGTTGAAGGTGACCTTTCTCTTTTCTTAAATAAAAAGTTTGCAACGTTTGATTGAAATCAGTCCAGTGATTTAGTAAAAGATGTGGAACATACATACAGAGATAATTATTAGATAATTGAAATTATAAGATAAAGATTGCTGGCAAATAGTACGAACCATAAAAGATGTTTTAGTGAAGATTTTGCAACAATTAATTATTTAACTGTAATTAAGTAAATAGTCAATTTTAATTAATCAAAGAGTTAATTTGATAATTAGTTAATTTGATATTTAACTATACATGGCGGGACCATGATTTGTTTAATAAAATCAATATAAAATAGCCAAAAACGATAGATATTTAAATAAGAGTTCACGTTATCCTTTTTGATATTGAAAAATATCTCCTTAACTTTAAAATTATTTTGGGATTTTCTGCCTCAGTATTTGATTTTAACCGTCGATGGAGATTTAAATTTGCTGTTCAAATTGGCTGCATTCCTATCCTATGCTTTAAATACACGTATTTAATTTGCCACTCACAATGTTTAATAATTTTTATTTTCTTTAAGAATTTAGTGTCTATTATCTCTGTAACCAGGGAGTTCTCTAAATGAGCCCATTTTAGTAGTATTTAAGTGTTTCATGTCATGTGATTTTACCATATGACAAAGTAATGTTCTCACAATTATATTGTAACCTAGATTAAATAAATTAATTTTTAAATCTAGAGTCTTTTTTCATTCGTGTCAAGAGCCAATTTCTTTTTACTGTTTCAGATAGACTATCGTAATGTTATCTAGGAGATATTTGCACAGCTGCGATGTTTATTTCTTTATGACTCCTACCTGTTGAATGATTATGTGTTGAGATATAAAAAGAATTGACCAATGTACTGACTGATAAATCTATCGTAACATTTTGGAATGAAAAAGGAATGGTTAAACCTTGATGTAGTAAAAAATTAAATGTCATGAAAACAGAGTCACAGAGTAAATATTGCAATGTGTAGAAGCAATAAAGTCATTGGCTATGTCTATATTGATGAATATGTAATATTTCATTACTTTTGTAACATTAACGTAAAGGAATCTACCTTTGCCTTCAAGCTTGCCGAAAAGGGATTTTTTTTATTAGTCCCAAGATCCAAAATGAAATAGAGTTGTATCCAATTTCAAATATATTTTTATGCATAAATACAAAGTTCTAAGTTTCCAATTCGTAAATGAAATTTCAGACAACAGTAAATGAATGTTCTTATCTGCTTATGCTCAAACATTAATTTGAAATTGTTTCTACAATTTGAAATACCCTTTGTTTTTGACAAAATGGTATAAGAATGGTACAAGTCTTTAAAACGTCATCAATCATATGAAATCAGAAAACATTGTAAATTTATGTATAAAAACATTTATAGCAGCGAAAAGCTATTTCAATTCTTTTTTAATTTGATGTTTCATTATCTACTTCGCTCTGATTGTGGCATTCTAATTGAGTTTGTTGTAGGATCGGTAAAGCATGTATAATTTGAAACAGGAATAAAAGTTTGATAAAATTTAATAAAAAAGTCGCATAGCATTAAGTTTAATGTCAGAGGAAAGGTCACTTTTCACATTTCAAAATGGAATAGAAGTAGTTTACACATAAAATGAGTTTAAATTGTTGGAAAATTGTAAAAAATCAGT
This sequence comes from Araneus ventricosus, assembly GCA_013235015.1. Lineage (NCBI taxonomy): Eukaryota > Metazoa > Arthropoda > Arachnida > Araneae > Araneidae > Araneus > Araneus ventricosus. The sequence continues at coordinate 4,239 of BGPR01025912.1, read as the reverse complement.
ATTTATCTTAACATAATCAATTAAAAATAGTTTAAAATTTAGAGGGGGGCAATTTTCGTTGTCGTGAAGTGTGAATCTTTTTGCTAAAGCCAATCGCGATACACCCCGCCTCCTACCCCGGGTACAGGCGAATTGCTTCCACATCATCTCGAAGAAGGGGGGGGGAAGGAGGCAACTTATCTCCCCTCCTAGAGGAAACAACGTTCCCTTACTTTGTTTGGGAGTGGTGTTATCCATTCAGTGGCCTTCACCGATTTCAGAGCAATAGATAAGGCTTTCAAAAAGATTTTAAAATTCGTTGAAATAGTATACAGAGTTGAAACTAACAACATTAGAAAGGTGAAAACTCGCACTTTAAAATGGTATAAAAATAATTTTCGAGCGTAAATTACTTCGGAAGTTATTCACGAAAAAATGGCCACAAACGGCCAAAATTCGCATAATTTTTAAATAATTAAAATTTGAGTAAAAAATTGAAAAAAATGGCTCTGAGGTGCGCATTCCCACCCTCCAAATTATACCTGAACCAAATTTGGTAGCTAAGTTCAACGGTCTGTTCTGTAACCGCCAACAGACACACAGACTTTCTCTTTTATTATTAGTAGATTCAGTGAGGAATAATTTCTTTATCAGTCTGTTTTCAGAGCCTCAAACTTTTATCATTTTTGCTGTGATCTCAAGATCTTTATAAAAAAATTAATTTCTACAGTATATTACATTATTAAAAGCGTGCTTTTAAAAACTTTATTTTTATTATTTCTACTATTCAGTCTTTAACATATTTCATAATTCCTTATTATAACAATTATAAAACATAGAATCAATTTTTCTCGAATTCACTACCAGATAGTTTTCATTCTATTCGAGAAGCGCTTAATTCGAGAAGTTATTAATTGATAATTAAATCGTGAGGATATTAAAATATTGTGTTGTCATCGAAATCACACAAGTCTACAAAAATTTCAAAACTTTAGTTCCGAAATGAATGAAAATGGAAATGAGTGAAAATGGATTTCAAATTTTAACTTTACTAACAAGCAACAAGACGTGTTAAATATAAGCGTGGATAAATGAAATTCGGTTTTCGATGTGTTTCTTTTCTTACATGTATAATCTATATTATACAAGAGGAACACCCAAAAATTACAATAATAGCTTTTAATTTTTATTATTGAAAATCTGTTTTTAAAAAATTGTTTTCTTAAAATAAAATGGTTTAACGATCAAAAGCTTTAACAAAAATTTGGCAACATAATTTCCATGAATCTGTTGCTATGACAACCACTTGATCGTTTTGGTAATCGGTTTATTCCTTTCGTTTTTCCCTTTCTCGTTTCCAGGACTTTGACTCCTCTATAAAACTTTCTTTGTTAAAAGAAAATACAAAATTTTACCTAAATTTCGAGAAAGACAGCATATACGCGAAAATTATAAAACCTCTACCCAAAACGATAATAATAAATTGAATTCTGTTATCCAAACTTATTCTCCCTCTTTTCGAAAACTGCAAAATTTCCATACATAAATTCTCGACATAGAAAACCATCTGTGACGAACATAATCTCATTACATTTTTTTCCTCTAAAACCGCACAACTAAAATCCGCAGACGATTATTTGACCTCAAAATATTTCACGAGAAAATACCACTTTCAAATTGCTTCGAATCAGCAATGTCTGCTGTAGAACTTTTATATGGCCATTGCACCCCAAAGACAGAATTTAGTTTTAACCAGACGTAATAATTTTTAAACGTCTATATTACGATATCGAAAATTCTAGATATTTTATTTTTAAAAGTTCGAAGTCTTTCCTTGCTGAAGAAAATGGAGTTCTTTATCAGAATCTTTAAGAAAAGTTTAATACATTCTTGTGTAGCGCCAGACACCTAAATTTTACATTATTGTCGATGTTTTGATATCTTCAAATTGCAGCGGCTGCAGTTATCTACCTTCAAATTCGTTCGAGCATTTTTTTTCTTCATCGTTTAAAGATACATTTGAAATCGTTTATTGTTGCTTTTTCAGAATGTTTGAATAATTTCCGTCTCGGTATCTCAGAATTCTGAGAGTAACGGTTGAAAATATTTTTCATCTTTTAATATTTTTCATTAGACTGTGTGATACTTTTACGGTAATTCTGAATTCAAATTTCGATGCAAAAAATATAAACGTATCACACTAAATAAAAGGTAACTAAACTTGACTTAAGCAATGTGCAATGAAATATTTGCTGACGTCAGGAATTTCTTTGGTTGATTCGATGACATTTTAAAGATAAATTATATTCGATTTTTTAAGTATCATGCAGTGATAGTTTTCTTTTTCTTTTATCTTATTGAATCACGTTAAAATCTTCGAACCAGGCAATTAATATTTGGCTGTAACATATTACTTTAACGCAGTAATAATATGGTAAACAGTTTACTTTTTCAAGTTCATAAGAAATTGTAACAAAAAAAAGCAGTCGAAAAATCACTCTTCACTTTGAATGTAATTCGATATTATTTGCGATACAAAAAGGAATATATGCGACACTTATTTACAATTCCATACTTCTGTGTACTTTAAAGTAACCTCTACCATCCTATTTAAAATAAAACGCTTTTAAAAAAGCTTATAACATTCATAATGTTCAAGAAGAAAGGAACACTTCTGCCATCGCTATCTTCCAATTTTATTTTGTTAAGTTTTTTTTTTTTTTTCGTTCTGTTCATTTCTTCAACAATTTTCTTTTCTTTGTCATTCCAGTAAAATTAAATTCAATGAAAACAAAGATAACAATATACATAGAGAAGCAACAATTATATATCTCAGAAACGTAAACTATTCGTTAAGAACGATTTTTGAACGCATGAATGATTTTCGGATGAAGCTATGATGAGCTACTTCTTGAAATTATTGTTACAGTAAAAATTGCATATGAAAATATCTACTCGTACATTCTTTTTGTTTCGATGCTATTGTGTTTTGCATTTATTGGAAACACATTTTTATTGTAGAGTCGATGATTTCATGCAGTATTATATTCGATAAAGCAATAAAACGTCCTTTCTGAAAATATGTTTTTCAGAATTTATTGACAGTCAATTTCTTAACACTTAAGGAAATTTAAAAAAGATTTTCTCTCGCTCATCTGGAATTTTGATTAAAACTGTCTTGAAAATCAACATCTTGACAGCGGTGCAACTATCCCATATGTCAGTTCTGTATTAGTGTTGAAAATTGTATAGTTCTTTTAGATGTACCTGCATTATTAGTCAGAATATAGGACTCTGGAACATTAAAAAATACCTTATCATCAAAGTCTCATTTTTTCATTTGTATTGTAGTTTGTTTTTGGGAATTGCACCGGTCTTCATTTTGGAATGCATATTTAGATCCAATACAGACAGTGACAATACAAGTTGACACTAAGTTGAAAACTTCTGTCATCAAGGTACGTATATTTAATGTCTTAATCAAAAGTCATGGATTATGATGCAATAGATTCATATATAACTAAGCTTAATTATATACCATTAATTTTCCTTTTAATTTTAAATTCAATTATCATTCACTATAGTATACTGAACTGTGGCTTGTGAAATTAAAAGACAGCAGTGACATGGACGAAAATGGACTACCAATTTCTCTAAGCATAATTAAATCAAAAATATTTTTGATTCTCAAATTCACTACAGCATCTAGATCCCGACTACGGCATTTTATGCACTGTATCATTTCTTCATCTTTCTTAATTTTCTCACATATGATACGAAACTATGTAATCTTAATTTTTGTTCTTTTGAGCTAATATTTGATGTCATTAACGTCCTTTTCATACCTTATTCCATTTTTAATGTATGAGGATTACTATTGACTATAATTGCTTTTTGGGCTGTTCCTCAAGTTCGAGATAATAGTCTAATTTATTTAAATAGTAAATTTTAGGCAAATATTTGTGTTCCAATCTGAGCAACTTTTAGACAAAAAAGAAAAAAAAAAACTCCCCTAACCTTATCTTCAAACTATTAATAAAAATATTACAGTAAATTGTAGCCAAAAAAGTTTCCTATCCGAAGATTCAATAACACATCTTGTTACTTTAAGTCAAGACTAATAGTATTTTGTTAAAATATTTAATTGATGTATTTAAATCTAAACATTTCTTCTCTAATTGTAACCAAGTAGCACTTTTTCTTAAAAATTATTTCATAAACCACATTCACGTTGTTAAAATACATTTTTTTTCTTATTTT
>BGPR01025911.1:0-21945 GCA_013235015.1 Araneus ventricosus | reverse complement strand
GAATCTTTTCATTGCTTTTTTGCATATTGATTTCACTTAGTTTGGCGTAGCTTGGTCAAATTTATGGCTCTTGCTCCAGAAAACCAAGCTCATCAGTTAAAGTATTGTAAATAACACTTTCACGAGAAATAGTACATCAGTTTCTGTCGGAGTTTTTTTTAGTTTGTGATCCAGTCCCGATACGTCTGTAATGTCTCTGTATCCCGATTTTAACATCTTTATCGATAACTGTTATTCGGTTATCCGCTGTTGCCAATTGCCGACTCTCTTCAAATACCCATCTTAATCTGTCAATATTTATATTGGTTAGTTCGGGGTAACCATCGTCTTCTGCACCATTTTCTATTCGGAAAGGGCCGCCTGTGCTTTCCTTCGTAATTAATTTTTTCATACATGGTGTTCAATTCGGTAGCTGTTCTATTCAAAATTTCGGTATCCTGAAAATAAAAAAAACTGCAATTTAAAAAGATTTTTTCTCCATATGTCAACTTTCAATTCAAATCATATTCGGATACAGTGAGCCGTTTATTTGATTGCGACCTTTAATATTCGTAGCGATTAATTGCCGTTTGCTTGAAGGAAATGATTGATATTAAAAATTTGTATACACCCAAGTAATTAGACATTATATGTGGTCGTTTCATGCTTTAAAACCTGTTGTGGAACTCTGACCCTCTCTCATAAAAAGGAAAGCGCATACTTTACTCATCGGATATACCAGATTTACTTATATTCTCGCTTGTTATGTGGAGAAGTACCAGCATTGTGCTCGCAGTATAACCGCCATATGTCTGGCCTCCATATACTACGCAAATTTTAATGCTCAACGTTTACAATTTTTTTAAGCGCCTTCAGTTGCATCATCCTCCTTACTCGATTAAAAGCCTCATGTTAACCTTTTTGCATTTCTAAAGTCCATTAAGTTTTATCCACTCATTTAACCCTCTCGCTGCGTATTTTTTTTTTTATCAAAATAGGTTCAAAAATTGCGTATTTTTTTTTATTACATATTTCAAATCTACATATATTTTAGACTTAAAATATACAAAAATTTTTTGTAAAAGAGTTTTTTTTCAATATAGAATTAGATCATAGAAAAAAGTTGTCAGAATATTGAAATTGAAGAATAATGATATAAAAGCAAAATTTTGAAAATCAATTTTGGTTAAATTATGATTTATTTTATAAAATACAAAGGTAAAAAGTATATACTAATGAAAATATGCAAAATACTTACAAAACATTTATTAGAAATGAAGTTTTGTATGATAAATTTCGAAATAAGGCTCGAGGCAAAGTCCGACCTCGCAATCTTTGCACCAAATTCGCGTTTCTTTTCGAATTTTTTTTCCGCTTTCAGTTTTTTTTGAACAACAGACAGCACACTGTCTACGAGGCTCTTTCTTGATGGGATTTGGGGGTATATGGCTAGCAAAATGTTGAGCAGTTAGCCTCATGGGATTGAGAGTTGAACTACATATGCTAGAGTGAACACTGGAATTTCTATTTGAATACTTCTGAATGCTTAGTTCAATAATTTGCAAACGGAAATCTAGAAGCGTTATATTTTGTAATGGGTTATCCTTTTTATAAAGGATATAAGCATTGCACAGTGATTGGTCCATGAATTGTCGGAAAATTTTTATATAATATTTCCCTTGTTGTTTTCTGAGGGTGGGGTAATATGACATTTCTTGGTCATATAAATCAACCCCACCCATCGTGTTGTTGTAATCACAAACAACAATTGGTTTGAGTACAGTTTTCTTTGATTTGCATTTCACCAAACGGGAACTTGCATTATGAACTGTACTCATAAGAAAAACACTCTTTTTATCTTGCCACTTCAGAGCCATAACTTTACCCCTTTGGTAAGCAAGGACGTCACCTTTAGGGATTTTTTCTTTTGCAAAATTTGGAGGAAGGTCTTTCCTCATCTTATTTACAGTTCCATATAAGTCTGTTCTTTCTGAAATTAAAATGTCTGCTAACTGTGGAGACATGTAGTAATTGTCCATGGTTACACAGTAACCTTGGCCCAGGAATCTGTCCATCAGGTGCAGAACAATTTTAGTGGAAACTGGATACTTTGCAAATTTCGGGTTATACACAGTTCCATTACCTGTGTATATGAGAAAGTCTGCAATATACCCAGTTCCCACTTCGCAGACCACAAAAAACTTAAGGCCAAATCTTGCTCTTTTTTTCGCGATGAACATTTTCCAGCTCAGTCTGCCTTTGAAGCGCATCAAACTCTCGTCTATGCTGAGATTTTTATCTGGTATATAAAGATTTCGAAATTTGTTTCGAAGATGCTCCATGATGTCATAATTTTTATTTAATTTTGGCCATGGATGATTATCCTTATCAAACTCTTCGTTATTTGTAAAATGAAGGAACTTCATCAGCAAAATAAATCTATCTTTCTGAATTACTTGTTGAAAAATAGGTGTTTGCAATATGTGACGTTTGGACCAATAATATTCTTGTTTAGGCTTTTTTACAATTCCTTGGAGAAACAAAACGGAAAAGAATAATCTAAGTTCTTTCTCATCCGTATCTGTCCATTTTTTCCACCTTGATCTTTCTTTAGGAACTGCCTTATTCATATACTGCTGAGCGTATCTGTTGGTCTCTTTTACTATTATTTGCAACATAACATCGTCAAAAAAAAGTTCAAAATAATCCAAAACAGTTGCATCATCTGCCATAGTGAAATTTGGTCCGGGATTGCCAATAAAAGGAAATGAAGCAGGAGCTGGTGGAATATTTTGCATATCAATTTTGCACCACTGTCGGGCGTTTTGAATAGAAAATGAATTTTCAGATTCATCACTATCCACAGAGGAATCCGAGAAATTTTCATCAGTTCCGCTATAAATATCATCAACTAGCAGTACGCGCACGGCGATGCCCGTGGAATCAGGACTTCAACAAAATAAAAAAAAATCGCCCACAATGACACGAAAAAGTTTTCAAAACAAAATATACACATTATAGATTTTCCCGCTTATTTTTTCCGCGATAATAACATGTAGAAAAACAGTACAGAGTACATTAATCCAAAAAGAATATAAAAAAATTGTTGCCCGTGGAATCAGGACTTCAACAAAATGAAAAAAAATTCTTAGAACATGACAAAAAGCTCCGAAGGTTATGACGTCACCTGACCCTTCATCCAATCAAATTGAAAGCTGCGTTCCGGAAGGCTATCGCTGAAGAAATTTCGCTCGACAAAAATAACTTTCATCTGCCCAGGAATAATTTAATTTTAAAAAAGCAGGAAAGATGTTTTTAACCGTTCTTATTTTAAATCAGAGAGAACCAGATTCTAGTTATAAGCTGAAAAAGTTGAAAATAAGAGTGTTATTAGAAGTCGGATGGAACAAATTTAAAAATAACGAAAACTAAAATTTGAGTGAAGCGTGCTATTTTTAAAACATCTCAAAGTTAGTAAATTACGTTAGAAATTCACAACTAACTATTCAGAACGAAATCGTACTCTTTCCGATGGTCTATCTATTTTTGTCGTACAATTCATTCAGAAACCATTCTATTGACAAATTAGTGCGAAAAAATCAGCAAAACAACAGAAAACATTAAATAAAAAAATTTCTAAGATTAAAATTTAAAATTTCGGCTTCAGGTGCATTCAGTCACCATTACGACTACCTGTCACCAATTTCATGGCTGTAAGTGCAGTAGATTCGTCTGGACATCGCCGACTTAAACACACACACACGCACACAAACATTGCCTTTTATAATTATAGATATACTCGGAATCAGGAGTCAGAACTACTGTCATGTGAATAATTCGTCAGGAACATAGGTCCTATCACACCTAGACGCTTACCCTGCCAGACATCTTTGAGCTCTGAAAAGCGCGCGCCAAATGCTAAAAAATTCTTTTTTCATTTCGCAGAAACGTGGACAACTATATCGCCCATTGTGTCGACATCTAAATAAACAATTAAACATTACAGAAAAGCAAGAAATGGAAACCATGGAAAGAGCGGGATTGCCAAATAGACCTGGCAAGCTCCCCGCGATAATCCGGGTTGCGCAAATTTATGATTTCTACGTTGCCAAGTAGAAATCTGGGATGCCGCAGAGGAAGGGGTTAAACTAGAAATTTATAGTTTTACAGTCGTTTTACTTTATTGTTCTTTCCAATTTTTATATCCTTTTTACATTATGACTCTTATGTCGTTTAGCGAGTATAATCAAATTCATGTTCTTCTTCGTACCATTAAAACGCCGAACTAAAGCGTGAATAGTTATGATTTTTTTAAAATCTGATGATTCTTTTGAAACACCTGTATTTCTTTTCACATTGGATCTCTTACAGATGACAACTAGATAATACATTGTATATTGAATTTGTTAAAATGATTTTTTTCTTTGCACCATTTTTATCGCCTTCTTCAAGAATTCAATTAGACAAAATTTTACAATTGAAGAATGGTGTTCTGCTTTAATTCCACAGCATTATTATGAATTTTTTTTTCTGTCAGAAAATTATATATACGAGCATTTCCGTAACAAGTTTTCAATGTCCTTCTTATGATCATCATGAGTAGCTCTTTTGAGCTCAGAGGTTTAAAAACAGACGAGTAGGGGCTACCATCGATAAACGAAGCCGAGAACGTTTCAGACCTCCCTCGTCATAACAAGAGGCAAAAATACTTACATAAAATATCGCAAAGTAAGTTATGGGAATAAAGAATAATAATAAAAAAAACATATTGCAAACGTTTTATTCGAGCAGAATTTTTTTTTTTTTTTTTTTTTTTTTTTTTTTTACCCGTTGTTGGCTAAATCCAGTTCGTTCAATATCTGTGCTCAACGAACGGTAATCGAGAAATTTTTCCTTGTGTGGTATTGGCAGTATTGTTGAAAAGTTATTACTCAGTTGTCATGGAGTAGACATTTGTCACGTGGCCCATGCCAATGAATTAATATTGAGAAGAGGAAAATATTGCGCTATCATATTACATATGTCGTATTGCATCTTCTTTAGGAAATTTTTTTGTTATTCTTATTTCGTAAAACCAGATCCTAAAATCAAATCTTGATTTTAGGATTTCTCTTTCTCTGTATTCCTTATTCATGTTCAAGTGCAACATGGCATTTAACTATAGGATTTTCTTGGTGATCTTTTATCTTCCTAGGCTGTTCATGGCTTTTTGCTCACCCTTCTTTCGGCGTATAGTTCCTCAAAATTTGGGGCTGTTCCCCTTAATCGCCCGATTTTGAAAGAGAAATAATAGTGTGAAATGCATTGTAGCCAAAAGTTTCTATATTCGTGTAATGCTGATGAATATTTTTTAAAGTATGTTGAACTTTTTTTCATATCTTATTCATTACGTTGAGCAATCCCTCTAAACAAAGTTGAAAAGCTGCGAAAATAATCAATTGCAATTTTTGTTGCTGGTTTATGTGAAAGATTTTTTTAAATTAATTTTTCGGCAATCAGTTTACCAAAATATATCAAATCAACTTCGTAAGCCGAGTACCGATAGCAACCTTCATATTTCCTCGTTTGTGGCCCATTCTTCTCTTTTAAGGGCCATCTAATTTGATGTTTTTAGTTGGAAGTCTTTCAAAATCTTGTTTTCTTGAGTTTTCGTTCTCTTTCTCTGTATTGTCTGTCATGGCTTCAGATTTTATCCAATCCTGGCTGCAAATTCCTTCTAGTCGATTTATTAGTTCCCGAGCCTAGATCTTAACGAAATTTCTGCTTCCAAATGTTCATCAAATAAAGGACTTCTACTTTTTGTCTTTCCCATATGTCAAGACAGTGGAATGGGTTATTATATTGATATTGTCAGGGGAATTAGCAGACTACACCCCCTCCCCCCGTCTTCCTTTCTTAGTTATGATTGCTCCAGTTAAGCTTATAAATAAAATTCTCATTGCTTGTTCGAATTCAAGGTCAGTATCACGTGATGCTGATGTTTGGCGCAGTGTAACCTAACATGGCTGTTGTGCCATAAAAACCGCAACAAACATACGATGCTGTACATTTTCGAAGTCTTGCAGCTCATCGTGAGCCACCACAAATTTAAATCAAATGTCGTTCAACTATTTTCTTATTGATTGTGTTTTAAGAAGAATAGAAAAACATCTTTATAAATAATATCTTTCTTAAGTCTTTGATATGAAATTGTAACATTTGAAAATTTTTCTAACAATGTCTTTAAGTTGCTTTGAGTGGAATGAAGAGTACTTGATATCGTTTTAAAATAAAGTAAATACAATAAGCTCCACAAACATAAGAAATGGGACGTACGGAAATGGTCAATTCTATGCCACAAGAGAACTTTAGTCTGTTTCAATTTCTGTTGTTTGAGTGTAAATGATTGGCAGAGTGTGTCAAATTCTATCTTTATTGCTGACTGAATCTTTTAAATTACATTTAGAGACTGCCAATGCTTTTGTATATTGAGTTTATACAGACGTGTGTAATGCGCTCATCGTCCACATGCGCAAAATAGGAGACATTAAGGCCCCTTTCACATTTGTCTATTGCCTCTTGACGGCAAGAATCCTGTCGGGTACCTTTGGGTGGTAAACTGAAGAAGTGAATCTGTCCTTTCACACTAGCTTAAACATTATAAAAATCCCCATAGAGTTAACATTGGAAGACAAGTTGATAACAATGCTTTCCTCCCACCTTTCCACCCGAGAAAGAGGGGAAAAGGCGAGGGGCTTCATTTTGAAGATTTTTGAAAAAATCGTAAAAATAGAAATTATCTCAGACTTATAAAAAGGGGCTCATTAGAAAGTAAATCGCTTATACTGTTGGATTGAAAAAAGAAAATTTGAAAAATATTAATAGCGTAAGAGATATGGGTTCTTAAAGAGGGACTTATAAAAAAACGAGAAGAAACGATGATTTTTAGTGGGGGAGAAAAATTAAAACTCTTATAACTCGGAAAATAAAAATAGTGAAGACAAAAATCCTTTTGCGAGCCACTAGGAATCGCAGCTGTTAGAGACTATTAAAATTATAGAAAGTTTAAAGAAATATTAAGGGAGTTATAAGAGTGCAAAGAGAAAGGTAGAAAGGAGAATGGGAGTCCAGCACGAGAGCAAAACATAGCTTTAAAAATTCATAAAAAATCAACTAATTAAGCTATACGCATAATACATATATCAAAATACTCTGCATGGCATGCACTAAAAGATGGGGGTAATTAGGAGGTACTTACCCAGCTCCCTCTATGGCAGGTTAGCCGGACATCATCCTGTGGTAGTTATCCAATAGAGTAATCCAATATAAAGCGCAATAAATCCAAATTGGCACAAAAATGGTTCACAAAAACTATATAGCAGTGTTCACTATGCGATTCCGAGCAATTCCATGCAAGAAATATGGAGAAGAATGCAGCGGAAGCGGAGATACAGCTTTAAAAGCAAAACTCACTTTTCAAAAACATCGCGAAAAGGGAAAAGTCAGAGCGAGCGAAAAACACAACCTCACTCCTCGGTGTCTCGACTCGAACCATAATGAGAAGGGTAAAGAAATGTACACTATTTACAGAAGAAGGTAACAATTCAGATATAAAATGCACAAGAATTTGGACAAGGAACAAAATAAATACAATTTATACATGGTGAGGACATTGGTGGAGACAAATGTTGAGGAAAGCCCATCTGGTCACGGCTGAATAGGAAGGGCTTAGAGTTCTTGAAAAATGTTTCTCTCGTTCAATTATACAGTTCTTAGGATAGTTCGCATTTCCTCCCTGAGGATCGGGTGGGAGAAAACTCTTAGTATATGCACATCTGGATGGATTCTTCTCCGGAGGTGTCCCAGGAGCGGGCATCTGAAGATGTAGTGGTGGATGTCATCGTGCTCATCTTCCCCACAGCGACAACTACATCTGCGGAGGTTGAAGCGCCTGAGGTACTGCGGACAAAGCCCGTGGTTGGAGACTGCTTGAATGTCGTAATTGTTAAACAGGCACCTGGTCCTAGACACTTTTGGATAAATGTTGTGAGTGAAGCGGCAATTTTCTCCACTATTGTCCCATCGCCGTTGCCATTCGGAAATGAGCAGGTCCTTGAGCTGTTTTTTGACAGAGTTCTGGAGGATTCCCAGGTGAATGTCGACTGAGTCCCTGGTCGCCGCTTCCTTTACCGCCCTGTCCACAGCCTCGTTGCCTTCTACGCCAATGTGCGCCTTAACCCAGTGCAGTGCTATGTTGCTATCTATGTGGATCCTGACCCACTGGATCAGGTCATTTCTAATCTGGTGGTTTTGCAGAGCCATCAGTACGCTTAGGCCGTCCGTGTGGATATGACAGCTACTCTGGGGGAAGTGCCTGGTTTTCCATTTGATGGTTTCCTGGATCGCCACTACTTCAGCCTGTACTGATGCCCTTGGCGAGTGCTTGCATTCAGGACTCAGAAGGCTGGCCAACGTGTCCATCAAGTTTGGACCCGTCCGTGTAGATTACTAGATCTGTGTGTTGGCGATTTTCTTGTCCCACTGCACTGGTGACCAACTATTGGGATAGATGAGGGCATTCTGTGCTATTTCCATTTTGGACCCTTCCACTCTGGTGCCGAAGAGGAGAGTGTCGACTTGAGACTTCTTGATGTTGTACCAAGCCGTTTCTAAGTCATAGACAAGATCTATGGGCTCTATACCACTCGAGACTTTTTTTTGATACCCACGATGGCCCAGCCTACCCAAAATGCGTGTAAAGCCAAATAGGCCACCGGGGAAATAGAGAAACCCTCAACGCACGTCAGGGGAACGACGGGCCCCAAAGGACAGATTTGAGTCAAATTTAAAAATATCCAAACATTGCCAGAACAGCGGCAGTGGTTAAAAGTAGCTCAATTAAAGGGTGCTGGACACAAACAATCTGGTTGATGGTATAAACAATGAACATAATTTAGTTAATAGTGTATATGATAAACACAGTCTGGTTGGCACAAACATCCAAGGTTACAAACTTTACCCGTGACATGGGTAGCAATTAAATACAATGATGTGATTAGGTAAACACAGTGCACGAGGCTCAATAAAAAAAGCAGATTAAAATTCCATATGACAAAAAAAAGCAAATCTGAAAAAATTAAGTCTAATTAAATGTCAATATTAATAATTTAAAATCATAGCGAACCGGATGAGCTGGGCCCAAACATTACCCAAGAAAAAAAAAATTTTCAATTCAAGGATAGTAAAACTTCAAACGACAAAACTACTGATATTAAAACACCAGCTCACCGGTCGCCATGAAACACACAACTGAAAGTTACAATTTAAAAATTTACAGTCAAATTAAAATTATTAAATAAAAACACCACACAAGCACACAAACCCACAACACACAAAAACTGAGCTCTAGTCAAATGTAAAATAATTAAAATAAAAGAAAGTAGTCTAATCTAATAAATAAATAAAAAGAAAACGCCAAACGGGAATAAACCCGTGACGGCTAGAAGTCGTCAATAGCCCCACCAAGGAGCATAATAAGCAATAAAATTTATAATTTAGAAGTTTGAAAGTCAGCATAAATAAGAATTTAAAATTTGGTCGATAAAAACGGGGAATTAAAAAAAAAATTCCATCTCGGAGTTCCATAATTTTGGAGAAACGCATCACACTATTTTTAACATCTTGATCGGGAAGAGCAATAAAAATTTTGAGAAAATCCTGCCCTGGCCATATAACCAACTACGGCATAAGAATCGGGATGGGAGAGCAGTGGGGTAAAAGCATTTAAAAAGTCTAAAAATTTATAAAAAGAGTTATTATACATATAAAAATACATAAAATAAAGTAAAATACTACAAAAAACAAAGTATAAAGTACAGAGCAGCCCTCGAAAACAAATTCACGAATAGGGCCCCAGTACTGACCAGGAATTGTGGAGTGACCTTCACGCCTGGTTCCAGATCTGGTTTTGTTAACAATATCAAAAAGGACTTATCTCAGCTTAAACGTCGGCCTCTTTTGGGTTAAAGCTCATATTGGAATTCAAGGTAATGAGTTGGCCGACCAGCAAGCCAAATTAGCAACCACCACGGGGGTAGACATAGACATTCCTGCTCCTCGTTCCTCCCATTTCTTCTTCGATTACAAGATGCAAGAAAATCATTCATACCCGTGTTTTTTACAAGAGTTCATGTCATTCTTTCTGATTTAAACCTGCTTTACCTACATGTAACCCTACAACCGAAAACTAATTTTTCTCCTTGGGGAATTCCTGTGGTGCAATTTTTAAATCCTTTTCAAACTTTTATCAAATCCAACACAGCTGATATTATTTATCAACAAATTTTCATTGAACATAGACAGGAATATGATGATTTCATTGCAATTTATATGGACGGTTCAAAATCAGCTGATCATGTTTCGTTTGCCGTTGTATTCCCACACAAACTAAAACTTTTAAACTTCATTCATCTTGTTCAGTTTTCACGGCAGAGATATCTGCTGTTTTACTTGCTTTGGAAAACATATCTGATTGCATGGAAAGAAAGTTCATCTACACGGATTCACTAAGTGTTTTAGAGTCTCTGAAATCATTTTATATTCATTCTCATCACCATCCTTTGGTTTTAAATGTTTTACATCTTTTAAATAAACTTGCATCACGTGATTTTAATATTTTATTGTGTTGGGTGCCATCTCATGTTGGGATTGTGGGCAATGAGGAAGCAGATAAGGCCGTCAAATTGGCGAATACTATAACTAATTCTACTGTCCCTTTGACTGATTTTAAAAAATATACTAAAGTACTCTTTTATGCAAAATGGCAGAGACAGTGGGACACGGAGACGGATAACAAGCTTCACTCTGTTAAACCCCACGTGTAACCTTGGCCTTCTGTAACGACCAGGAAAGCGGATACGCTCCTCACCAGACTACGAGTGGGTCACACTCGATAACCCATCGCCATCTACTGTTCGGAGAACAGACACCAATGTGCTCTCAATGCAACTGTAGTATGTCGGTTAAACACATACTCTCTGAATGTCCGAATTTTAACTCCCAACGTTTAAAATTTTTTAAAACGAATTCTGTTGATTTATCTCTTACTCGACAAGACTCCACATGTGAACCTTTTCGCTTTTTTGAGGTCAATTGGTTTTTATCCACATATTTAAGCAGTGCTCCTTGTTGTATTTTCTTCCCATTAATTTTTTATACATTAATTTCATACTTTTATCTTGACGGATCTCCACATAGTTTGGCGCAGCATGGTCAAATTTATGGCTCTTGCGCCACAAAACCAAACTCAAACTTACATGATCAATGAATGGAACGAGTATTGGAGGCTTTACGACTCAGCCTCCGGAGCCAGGGTCAGGGAATATTTATCATGTGTAAGCCCAAAATTTTTAACTCGCAATAGGTTTTTAATCTTTTTAAGTGGGCATGGACCATTTCCACAATACTTATGTCGCTTTAAATTCTTGGACTCCCCTTTGTGGGGAGGTGGGCATCTTTTGCTGCTCGCTCACCCAAAACTTTCATTTACTTAAACCCGCAGACGCTCATAAAAAAAGTTTGGCTACAAAACTTAATAACCCTCAGGCTCTTAATAAATTGAAGGAGGCTTTCAGGATCAGTGGAGAGGTTTGCGATTCACTGACCCAAACTGTGTGAACAATTTTCTTTTTAGCTTTTTTAATTTTTTTATATACTTACATTTTTTATTCTTTTTGCCCCACTTTTATGGATCGTGTTTTTATTTGCTTGGTTTCTTTTACTGTTTCAATTATTTTTATTTATCTGTTAGACCGTCGACTTTGTTTGAGGATGAGTCCTTTTGCGTCTCGCTTTGATCTGTCGATTGTATTGCTTGTTCTTTCGCTGATATTCGGTTTATCCTTGGGTGACCGAGAATGGCGCTAACGGATTATTTTTATTTGTCGTCCTTGTCTTCCTTTATATTCTTGATCCTTGCTTTTCATCTTGTTAATTGATCTTTTTAATTGATTTCTTTTGAGCTTTTTGCTTTGTATTTTAGCTTTTAAAAGTGGGCTTGTTTTGTTACTTTCCTTGACTTTGTTCACTCTGCTTGCGTCAAATTTTACCCTTTGGAACTTTGGAGGACTTTTAAAATTTTTAAACTTGTTTGTTGCTCTCCGTTGTTGTATCTTTTAATACTAAAGTCTTGTTGTTCTCTTAGTATGTGCCTTCGACTTTCACGATGGGATTCTTGCTCTATTTGCCGGGAGGAGTGAGCGAAATACGTCGGGAGTGTATTCTCCTGGTAGGGCCACCACTCGAGACTTGCAGTGCTACTGTTGAGGTTGTTCTAAATGCGCCGGTTACTGCGAGCAGGACCTTACGTTGGATGCTTACTAATCTGGATTTTTGGCTGATAGTTCCCGTCCACCATGCCGGGGCCGCATAGACCAGAATCGTTCTAGGTCTCATTTGTATAGGACTTGCAATACTTTCCCCGAAAGTCCTCTTCTGTGTTTGGCTATGGTGAGACGGTTCAGAATGCGTAGCATCTTTCCTCCTATGTACTCTATGTGTGGCAGATCATTAAGCCGGTCGTCTAGGATGACGCCTAGCATTTTTAAGTTCCGCTCCAGTTTGATAAATTTTCCTGCAAATGAACAGTAGGATGGATGCTTGTACCAGCCTTTTTTCCCGAATGGTATGAGCTTGGTCTTTTCGTGAGCAAAAGAGACCTTTGCTTTCTTGCTCCATAGATCAAGTTGTTCCATGGCACGTGTAACTTCCCTAATGCTGCCGTGAATAGATAAAAATCATCAGCGTAGGCAAGAAGTCTCACGTCATTCTCGAAACTTGTTTTCAGGGCCTCATCAGCAATGAGGAGCCAGTATAATGGTCCTGAGTTTGAGCCCTGCGGGCATCCTATGGAGTAGGAGTGGGAGATGTTCTTCCCGTCATATTCAAGAAAAACGGAAATCTTGAAAGTCCTTACTTTTTACACTGCCATTATTAAAAAATTTAAAATTTCACCGATTATCGTTTTTCTAATTTCTCCGTCTCGGCGGCTCTAATCTCGGTCGACGTGGCTCTCGCGGAATGGGGTGGGGATGGGTGGACGACACTGCTCGCGTTCCACGAATACATATTCATCGCATACACTTTGGGAAATAAGGGAGGAGTTACAGATGGCCTTTATTGGTCCATGGTTCCATAGGAATGTTTGTCAAAAGTGCTGTTACCATTTTTAGAACAGTACCAAAGTGATAAACCTTTACTTCCAATTTTTGCCAGTGATGTTTTTAAAACTTGTTAATAATTGCATTCAACATTTCAAAATTTTGAAACCAGAGAATGAAAGAATTGAGAAACCTGAGACTTTATGCAAATTCAACTTCAGTGACCCAAACTTGTATAATGATAAAAGTTAAGCGTATTTAGAATTTGCTGCAGAGCAGCTAATAAAAGAAAAGATAAAAAATAAGGAATTAGCAGACAAGAATGTTTTCACACTCAGACAGGATAGTCGGAAAATCATAATGATAAAACATTTCATGCAGAAATGTTCTTTGAATTCCGCACTAGTAAGACCTGCGATTTGCATTGATCCACGAGTAATTGCTGGATATCCCGAAAAAGCACAGGAAAAAATGGAGAAGGTATTGATTATGTTGTCGCAAAATAAACGTATTTTGGAAAAAGATTGCGACGAAATTTTGTTACTCTATGCAGATTTTCAGTTAAATATTGTAAAGCGAAATTCATTTGAATTTACTTCTTTCAATCCAGAAAGTGATTCCCTTGATACTTTCTTACAAACTTATTTTAACAATAATCATTATGAAAAAGTTTGGAAGATTATCAAAATGGTATTAAAGCTGTCACACGGAACAAGTGGGTTTTTCGATGAACAAGGCCCTGGAAATAGAAAATTTGAAAGATGCTTCATATATTTCCTAGCGTGTAAGTCATGAATTTATTAAGCTGTCCGGGGCTATTTATGACTTAAAAATTACTAAAGAAATGTGGACGGCTGCCACCTCAGCTAGAGCAAAATACATGCAGTATTTAGAAAGTGAAAGATCCAAAGAAAAGACTGAAACAAAACAACTGAAACGAAAAGCTTTAGAGGAGGAAATAGATTTTTTAAAACAAAAGAAAATGTTCCTCCAAACGGACATACACCAAACAAATGAGAAAGCAAATGATTTAGCTGAGGAGGCTGAAAAGTCAAAAGACATAAATTTATTTATTCAATCGCATGAACTGAGAAAAACAATTTCTGAAAAAGAAATTAAAATAAATACCTTGGATGTAAAATTGAATGAAAAAAGTTTGGAATTAAAAGATATTTAATTTTATTATCAGTTTCATGGGTTTTTTTCCCATGAATTTATTGACTCATATTTTTAGGAGTTTTGTTGTGTTAAATTTGTAATATATCTTCTATGTAATTTATCATCTAATGGGTTAATTTGCAAAAATGAGATATGATGTATATGAAATGATATATTTTAGGATTTTATCTACCTCTTTTAATATAACACCATATATTTATCACCGTGATCTTGTTTATCTACCATATGTTTGGCGCAGTTTAGCTAAAAATGGCTCTTGCGCCATTAAACCCCAACCAACCAACCAACCTCTTTCACAATTTCTGCGAAAGGGGTCAAAGGCACTGCCAACTTCTCAAGTTTCGTTTGTATAAGTTCTTTTTGTTCAAGCGTATGTCCCGTTACAATATTCAGCAATTTTTGCTGTTTATTAATAACTTCGACAAAAGACATAAATATTTTCCTAAAGCTATTCTGATTTACTATACTAATCTTGTTGGATCTGGAAGCAGACTCCAACAATTCCAATCCAGCTTCATGCACCCTCTGCGCCTGTGCCGTAAAATCTTCGGTACTAGTCATGTTTCCAAAAGGAGACATAAAAGTCACAATCAGCCAGTCCCACTGCCTGCGTTAGCGAAGAGAGATCTCTTCCCCAGGGGTCACCACGTGGAGGTGCAGGTCAGTAAAACACGAAGCGAATTCTCAACTACCAATTTGAATGAGTTTACAAAATTTGCACTTTCTATCGATCAATAATCGCTATATCACTTCGGGACGGCCCCCTCTTTGTAGGGTAAGCTGATGAAAATGAGGTGTGTGCCGTCAGCGGCGTTACACCTGGGAAAGGCTAATTAGGGCTTTGTAGGGTAATACGGATGGGGAATATGGTGTGTGCCTGCATTGGCGTTACACCGGCATAAGCTCTTCAATAAGTTTTGAATTTTGATAGAGGCCCGACTTGTGCCGGGGGACTCTCAAAAAAATATGTGCTGGGTGCTTAGCTGTCTAGTGCTGCTGCTGAAAAAGAAGTCATTTTATTAACATACCTAAAAAAACAATTTAGTAAAAATAAAAAAAAAGCCGAGAAAAAAGGGAAGGGTGATGCAGTGGTCTATGTGCCATAAGCCGCAAAACCTCAACCAACCGAAAGATCTAAAGTCACTCACCTCCTCTGTAGAGTCGTCAGATCCACCGGCAAACCTTTGCTTTATTGCTTCTAATGATAAAGATACATGATTTACAATGCCTGGCCCATACATAAGGCTCTGTGGCGGCGACTTGGTGATACAGTGTGAGGTTACAAACCATTTCCCGACAATGCTGAATAATAAAAGAATTTAAAGGAAAGAAAAAAAAAAAAGAATACATGATGATACTTTACGGGAGACATTACAAAGAGTGGGGTAAATAAAATCAAAAGTCCAGTGGGTACATGAGCTTCTATAGCAAGCACTCAAAGATGAAGATGATGAAGGGATGACTATGATATGTACAATGAGTATGGAAAGGGCCTGAAAGTCTCTGGAGGTGCTACCTAGTGTTCATGGGCATTAGGAAATGTCATCTGGATCCTGTTCAAAGATATCCTGTTGATGAAGAAACAGGAAGGAGAGGAGGGACTTCACTTCTTTTGTCCTGTGCTTGTCCTGCAAGATCTGAAGTACGAATTGTCCAGGACGGATGAGGGACCTTTGGCTGTCGAGGAGGGGGCACCTGAAGATATAATGCAGGATATCGTCATCTACGTCCGCAGTTGCATTCTCGAAGGTTGAACTTCTTGAGGTAGTAGGGACAAAGGCCATGGTTTGTGACTACTTGGGACAATTGGTGATTGTCTATACATCTGTTGGTCTTTACTTCTGGGAAGATGTTAAACGTAAATCTTCCTTTCGCATTGTCGTCCTTCCAGCGGTCCTGCCACTCTCTGAGGAGGAGGTGCCGAATTGATGTTTTAAGTGACCTTTCGGGTATCCCCAGATGTATGTCGACTGATGGTCTGTCGCTTGCTGCTTTTGCTGCCTTGTCCACTACCTCATTGTCAGCAACTCCGACGTGGGCTTTGACCCAGTGTAAGGAGATGGTTCCATCTAACAAGCTGTTGATGTCTTCCACTAAGTTGTTTTTCGGCGCAAACTTCTAGAGAGCTTTCAGCGAACTCATGCTGTCTGTGAACAGGTGGCAGTTGGCGTGTGGTCTGTTTTGCTGTTTCCATAAGAGTTCCTGTTTTATGGCTGTTAATTCAGCCTGAAACACAGAACAGTGATCATCGAGTCTAAACTGAATGTCTCCAGAGTGTTGTGGGTCGAACACGCTGAAAGCAGCTCCTACTTGTCCGTTTAGCTTGGAACCATCTGTGAAAATTCCCAGGTCAAAGTCCGGACTGTCCTGATCCCAGTGGACTAGATGCTTTGTGCTGGGATGTGCCCAGGACGGAAGATACCTCTCCACTTGATTGCTCTCCAGATGGACGTCAAGGAAGTGAGGATCTGGGCGGTTGTGCTTCAACTGGTACAATGCGGCTTCCATTTCACACACGAGATCTGCTGGTTCTATACCACTTATCACTTGGAGTGCGGCTGTTGATGTGGTACGAAAGGCCCCCGTTACTGCTAGTAGTACTTGTCTCTGGAGGCTGTTTATTTTTTGCCTCTGATTAGCCGTTCCGGCCCACCAAGCTGGGGCAGCATAGACAATGATCCTTTCCAGAGCCCTCTTGTAGAGCATTTTAACTACCCTACCTGAGAGCCCTCTACGAGATCTGGCTATGGTCAGCCTTTTGTAGGGTAAGACTGATGGGACTTTGACGTGTGCCTAAGGCGTTACGCCGGTGAAATGCTACTTGTCACAATGCTAAATTGAACTTAAACCTGCGTGACTACAGGTTGAATTTTGTTGATGTGCTGGGTGCGAAGGGAAGCCTGAAAGAAAACACTAATTAGCTGGGAAAGAGAGAAAAAAAAAAAACCTTGCGCTATAAGGAAAAACCTAGAACCTGGTCTGCGTGATGTCTGGTAGACCTAAGAGCAGGGCCTCCACCAACCGAAAAAGCTAAAAAGACTCACCTTTCTGCCTTCCGTTTGGTGCTCCGTCGACGCTACTTTCTACTTTATTATGGAAAGAAAAGTTAGAAGAAAGGACTTAAAGCCTCAACTGCACTGTTTACAGCAAAAGAACCATTACGGTTCCATCTGAAAAGGAAATTACAATGATGGCAGTTGCAGTTGAGGGGTGTACTATACAATTTTTGGTGTGTTTGCCTTTTACAATTTTCTTTCTCCGATGTTTGAACAGAGATGAAATGCACCGTGTCAGTTGGAATCAGAACAAATTTGATATTTTACAGTGAGTGTTAGTCATGTGTAAAATGGAGAAAGAGTGGATTAGAAGTTGGGATGAAACAACAAGTCATTTTTTACAGAACTAGTCAGTCTGGAAGATGTTGCTTTCGTTAGCGTAAACATACCTCAGTATATGTCGCATTTCCTCACATAGAGCAGGGGATGACAGGATTTGGAGTGGAGTGTTGTTTCTCTTTATAAGTTTCCTCAGGTGGGCTAGGAGATGGCACTTCGTTTTGTAGGGCAAGACTGATGGATTTTGGCGTCTGCCATGAAGGCGCTACGCCGGTGAGGAGCTAAGTTTACCACATATGAAAATTTAATTTTGACCTGTGTAACTACAGGTGAAATTTAGACTTATGTGCTGGATGCGAAGGGCTGCAACGGGGGGGGGGGGAGCCTAAAAGGTACCTAAAGTACCTGGTCTGCATGATGTCTGTCTGCCGCAAGCAGCAGGGCCTCCACCAACCGAAAAACCTAAAGAGACTCACCTTTCCGCCTTCCGTTTGGTGCTCCGTCGACACACTAAACTTTATTGAAACAAATAAATAAAAAAAAATAAAAATGTACAGGCCTTTGACCCTCCAAAGGAGCCGCTTGGGCCCCACCTGAAACCGTTGTACAATTGAGGCTGCAGTGGAGGGTGATGAGTACATGATTTCTGGTTTACTTTTGGTTACGATTTCGTTTCAGATACAGAGTGAGGGGTTGACTGTGTGAGTGATACATGAAACAATGAATGAAAGCACAAAGTTCTGTAGTCCACTATGCTCATTGTCCGAAAGGCTGGTGGGTATTAATTGTCCTGGAAAATGTCCCTTTCATTTCCAAAGACAGTCTTGAGAAGGGACCTCATTTCCTCCCTAAGAGCCGGGTGTGAGAGGATGCTTAGTATTGGAGTACTAGGCTTTATTCTCTCCCTCAGATGCCCCAGGAGCGGACATCTGTAAATGTAGTGATGGATGTCGTCTAGGTTGTCCTCCCCGCAGCGGCAACTGCAGTTTCGAAGGTTGAAGCGTCTTAGGAATTGCGGACAGAGCCCGTGATTTGAAACTGCCTGGATATCATATTTATTGAAGATACACCTGGTCCTGGAGACTGACGGGAAGATGGCGTGCGTGAAGCGACCTTTTGCTTCTCTATCATCCCATCTCTTCTGCCATTCCTTCTGTAAAAGCTCCTTAAGGTGGCTTCTAATTGTATTTTGGGGGATTCCCAGGTGTATGTCAATTGCAGGTTTGGTTGTTGCATTCTTAGCTGCTCTGTCCGCTGCTTCATTCCCTTCGATACCTATATGTGCCTTCACCCAGTGCAGTGCTATCTTGTCATTCAAGTTAGATCTTATCCACAGGATTTGGTCGTTTTTGAGGAGAGGATTTTGCAGAGCCATCAATACACTTAGGCTGTCAGTGTGTATATTGCAGTTGCTTTGTGGGAAGTGCCTGGCTGCCCATTTGATCGCTTCTTTGATCGCCACTGCCTCTGCTTGAAACACTGAGCAGTGGTCGTCCAGCCTGTATTGATGCTCTTGCACGGCTCCTTTGTTGAAGGTGCAGAAAGCTGCTCCAACTTGACCATTTATTTTGGAGCCGTCCGTGAAGATGACAAGGTCTTGAAAGGTCGGAATCCTGTCCCACTGCACTAGGGTCCAACTGCTGGGAACGCGGAGGAAGACCGGAAGAGTTCTTTCCATTTGGAACCTACCACTGCTGCAAAAGGATGTGTCGACGCAAGACTTCTTGATGTGGTACCATGCTGTTTCTTGGGCACAGACGAGATCTAAAGGCTCTATACCACTCGAGGTTTGCAAGGCAAGTGTTGAAGTAGTCCGGAACGCACCAGTCACTGCAAGCAGTACTTTACGTTGGATGCTTAGGAGCTTTGATGTTTGGGCGTTTGATCCTGTCCACCATGCTGGGGCTGCATATACAAGTATACGCTCAAGGGTTCTTTTGTAGAGGACCTTCAGTACTTTACCCGAAAGTCCTCTCTTGTGCTTAGCAATGGTGAGGCGGTTTAGTATACGGATCATCTTTTCTCCTGTCTGGTTGATGTGTGGGAGCCCGTTCAACTGGTCATCTAAGATGACTCCGAGCATCTTCAAGTTTCTTTCTAATTTGAAAGGTTTGCCTCCGTGAGAGCAGTAGGGAGGGTGTTTGTACTTGCCTTTTTTCCGAATGGTATGAGCTTGGTTTTTTCATGGGCAAAGTTGGCTCTGGCCTTTCTGCTCCAGAGCTCTAGCTGTTCCATGGCTCTTGTTATCTTTGCCTGGAAGTTCTGTTTGCCCGTTGTGGCTGTGAACAAGTAGAAATCATCTGCATACGCAAGAAGTCTTACGTCGTTTTCAAAGCTGATCTTCAGTGCTTTGTCTGCAATCAAAAGCCAGTACAATGGTCCTGAATTTGAACCCTGTGGGCAGCCGGTGGAATAGGCATGGGAGATAATGTTTCCATCATATTCGAGGAAAACGGATCTGTCATCAAGGAAGCTGCCTACTATCTTAAAGAGGTTACTTGGGCAGTTGTATTTTTTTAGGATGTGGAGCACCATTGGCCACCACACCCGACTAAAGGCGCTTTGTACGTCGAGTGAGATGACTACACTGTGCTTGGACTCCTCTCTTGCATCGCTGATCCACTTTTGGAGTTCTAGAATTGCATCTGAAGCACTTTTTCCTGGTATAAACCCATATTGATTTGGATGCAGGAGATTGTTACTAAGAAGGTGGTGAAAGAGCCGTTGGGTGATCAGTTTATCTAGGGCTTTGCCCAGTGCGTCCAGTAGGCAAATGGGACGGTAGGCACCTGGGTCGTGATCTTTGTTCTTTTTGTTAAACATGACCACTTGTGCTCTTTTCCACCTCTTAGGGAAGTACCCTGCGGACAGGCAACTGTTGAAAAGATTGTGGATAAATAGCTTGTTACTTGAGTAGGCTTCCTTAATGACATCACCGTAAAATCCGTCTGGGCCAGGGGCCTTTTTGCTATTTATATTCTTGATTGACACCTCTATTTCTGGAGCTGAGAATGGAGGGGTGGAGGGCAGGAGTTGGCTATCTTCCCTAATCTTGGCATGTTGAAGTGAGTCCGGGCCTTGGTCTTGAGGGAAGTGGAAATCTAACAGGTGCTGAATAGTGTCTTTGGTGTTAGTGGTCAGGTCTCCATTTTCCTTCCTTAGTGCACTGAGTTGGAAGAACCGGGCGTCTGGGTTCTTTGCCACATCGAAGTGAACCCCGAAGGGATCCTCCGCTGTGACATTTTCACACCTATCCTCCCAGTCTTCTCTTTTTACCTTGTTGAGATTGAACCTGTAGATTCCCTCTGCTTCTTTGGCTTGTGCCCTCAGGAAACGAATGTCTCTGAGGTCTTTGGCCCTGAACAGTTTGCGTTTTGCCCGTCGGACTTTGCTTCTTAGTATCTCAAGATGCCTAGTCCACCAGACTTGTTTTTTTCTCCACTGGCCTCCCCTGGGGGATGCTTTTCCGGCAGGCTTCTGATATTATGTTTAGGTAGTTGTCGATTTGATCATCGATGCTCCTGTCTTCTGAGTATGTGAGGGGAGCGAGGCCTGTGGAGAGGGAAAGGCTAAGGGCCACTGGGTTTGCGTTTTACTGCCCGCAGTACACTTCCATACAATTCTGAGTTCAGGATGTTTGAGTTGAGAACCGCCTTGTCTCAGGCGCATGACACCAGCCCTGGTCCAGAGGGAATCACATATAACATGCTTCGCCATTTGAATACCACTTCCCTTTCCCACCTGTTATTTTTATTTAACAGAATTTGGACTGAGCAGAAGTACCCTTCACAATGACACGAAGCTATTGTGATTCCAATATTAAAACCTGGAAAAGATCCATCCAATCCTCTGCCCTACAGGCCAATTGCTCTCACGAGCTGTCTATGCAAGACTTTTGAACGCATGGTCAATGCTCGTCTTATCTTCGAATTAGAGAAACAAGGATGCATTCCCCCGTTGCAGAGTGGTTTCCGTAGAGGACGGTCTACTTTTGACAACCTCGTTCTGCTGGAAACCCAAATACGCAACGCGTTTGTTAGGAGAAACCACCTTGTCTCTATATTCTTTGATATAGAAAAAGCATACGATCGTGCATGGCGCTATGGCATACTGTCGGCACTTTTTAATTTTGGTTTTAGGGGAAACTTACCCATCTTTTTAAAGAACTTTTTATCCTATCGAACATTCCGAGTTCGTGTTGGAAATTTTTATTCAAATCATTTTATTCAAGCTGAGGGTGTTCCTCAAGGAAGCGTCCTCAGTGTCACGTCGTTCATCTCAGTCAGATTCTTCATCATTTGCCATCATCTGTTCAT
>BGPR01025910.1:0-21947 GCA_013235015.1 Araneus ventricosus | reverse complement strand
TATTCTGTGGCATACCCAAACATCTTATATACTTCGTCAATATTCTGGTGGCATACCCAAAGATCTTATATACGACATCAATATTATGTTAATACTAAAATATTTAACTTTTATATCGATCATCCAGAACAAAAAGCTATTTTTCAAATGGGCAAGTTTATTAAGGCAAGTTTCTCAGAAACCAGACACACTCTAAGACATCAATCGGTTTGGTTTTTATTCGGTTTTCGTTTGATTCGGTTTTGATTTATTTTCGCAAGAGCCATCCGTTGGCTATATTGCGCTAGTCGAAATGCCAACATCATGTCAATGTAAAATAAAAGATTTAAATCATATCTGAAACAATCAGTGCATAAAAGATTTGTGAAAATTATTCTAATATATTAGTACAAATGAAAGCAAATCAATAATCAGAGTAAAGGAACAAAAACTCGCGTAAATCAGATTATAAAATCCAATAAGACATCAATCGATTATATTCGAGAACACTGTCTTCAACCAAAACTGATGCCCCAATTTATAGTACAGGTTTATTCATTCATAACATTATGGTCATTTCAAAATCGAAATATTTCGAAGGCTCTTTTGGTCGTCCACGATTTAGTCTGAAATGATGTGAGAAATGAAGTTTTCACCTTTCCATAGCCGATAGTAGAATGTCTATTCTATTCAGGTTTGTTTGTCCGGTCATATATTAAGGATGACGAGACGAGAGAAAATTTTACGAGGCACCGAATAGTTTTGAGAGTTTTCTGTAACAGCTGTTATGCTGGTAATTTCACCTTTCAACACAGAGCCTTCAGACTGAGTTGTTTAATTTAACTTTCTTGTTGCTAGCTAGTTCTTGCCGAGACAAATTTTCTAGCCAAGCATTTCGGGACTTTCCGCTTGTAACTGCCAAAAGCAGTTTTGTTGGAAATCTTGCCGCCAGCTGCATTAAAGAGTTTAAGGCCTTTATGAAATTTCGCCATATCATATTGTTTGAAAAGTACACTTTTTCTACTGCTTTTGTTCCTTTTAACACTTCGTTTCGTCTTTTGCTTGTGATGTTAGGAAATGAAGTGTTTTAATGTGGAGCATCAACTACGTGTTTGCTTTCTTGATTTTTATTGTGTTCGAAATAGTAAAAGTTTGGACGAATTTACGATCCATAAACTTTACAGCCTTGATTTCATTACAGCATATTGTTACAAGGAAAATTTAAACTTCTATCATTTAAAAAAAATTATTCCTAAAATTTAAGAAAGTACTAGGAACTACTAATTGCGTTTTTTAATATTAAGCCACTCGTGATTCGGGTTTCACCGGATGAAACTGTATTTCGATCTTAAAATTTGAAAACAAATTAGAATACGATGTCAAGATTAGATTCATAATTGTCCAAAATCAGTAGAATGAATAATTGCTTCCTAAATGCATAATTATATTTCATTATTTTTATTCACCCCAGACTTCAGGAGTTTCTCTTATTCCATTTTGCAGATTTGTTTCAAATATGCAATAAATAAATACAAAATATACGATATGCATGTGGGATTTTGGTTAGCCATGTTTAGTAAGTTTTTCTCAAGATAGAAAGGAGCACGAGTCAGCCATGATTAGGTTATATAAACATTTCTCTGTCCATGCGCATATGTTCTGGTACTTTGAAGGAACTTTGAATACGAGGCATTTGACACTCGACAACATGAGAAGACAGTTGTCTTAGCGAGGGAGCGTCCGTGCGCGTGCGCGGCGAGATCTGTGGTAATGGGCTGGTGACGCAGCAAGAATTTTTTCGATTAAAATGTGTTCTGGTCATTTCTATCTAAATTTGTCCTAATGTCTAAAATGTAAGTATATTGCTTGTTAATAGTAACGCTACTATAAAATCAAATTAATTCGTAAGCCTACTAGTTATTTAAAATTCCCCTAGACAACCCCCGAGCGCATATACCCCATATGCATGTCTTGTATTCTCTATTTAACATGCTGATTGCCGCTGTGGGTCTCGCAGATCCTCGGATGAGTCGTAAGCAAGGCAGCCGGCAACCTCAGCACCTTTTCTGTTCTGACGGGGATATTCTACTGCTTTCAAAAAGTTACGGAGCTTATTTCATTACGGAAGAATGATACAACTATAATCTGTTTATTTGGTGTGTCCTGCGGAGTAACTAACATGTGCAATTATGCATTTTGGTCTCGTGTATACAAATATTTAAATGCTAATTACAAGCCTATTTTTGTCACCTGCTCTAGTGCTTTGATCGCTGCACTTTTTCGGAACTTGAGAGTCGTTGCTCTTTGAGAAATTCTTTCGAGGAAAAAGCTACATGGGCGAATTTCAGGGGAACAAGCTGATTGTAGAAGCATCGGATTATGTGATGTTTTTACTGTCAATTTGAAGTCAGGAAGGGATCTATGAGCCCCTGCCTTATCGTGATGGGCCACCCACAACTTGACTTTTTCCGTGACAGGAAGTTTGAAATATCTATAACTCCGAGCTGTACTTATCTGATATGGATAAAACTTGTTCTTGCCAGTCGGTCACATGATGGTCATCGTTTGTTGTGCGGGAAAGGGCATTTACATTCGGAAAATATTTAAAAAGCTCCGAAATTGTTTGAACGTAGTAGTATCTTAACCCCTTCAGATCTAGTGTCCGGTATACCGAACATCAACTTTGAACTGCTCCTATTAATTCAATAGTTGATGAAACTACACACTGTTTCTTTATTTGATTCTCGACTTCCTTATTATTATAATCTTTGCAAGAATTTTTCGTTTCGGAGATAGAATCATTTCATTTATTTAGTTTTTCCAAAACATTTCCAGAAATTCATTCTCCGCAAAATGGAGTTCGGTAATGAATTTTGTCTTTCAAGTAATTTCTCGTATTTAATCCTTTTTTCCCATTTAAAATGCTTGTACAATATTTTATTATCCTTTAGTAACAATTTTACAATGACATTTGTGTGATTGTTCATCTTTTTTCAGTTGAAATATCCGGTATCGACCGGATGCTGGACATAAGATATCACAAGTTCGAAATGTTATTTATAAGAGCAGAAGTGCACAGTACACCAAAGGAAAAAAAGTCTCTCCTCATTATTTCTTAATTCCGACTCAACCACAAGCCTGTTCCCATAATCAGTGGCTTGGGGTTCGTTGTCTGAAGTATGTGTTACCTCCCGTTGTGGGAACGCAAAGAATCTTTGTTGCTAAAAAAGGAGGAGTGGACTTTTTTGGAGTGGCTCGACCGTTCCGGTGAAATGTCGGTAATTGCTCAGACATCAAAGGTCAGCGAGTCGACGGGTAGAGACCTCAGTACAGTATCTACGGATTGTTGTAGGTTGTATACGTGTCGTGGGAACGGTGCGAATGGTCAGATTCCGAAACCAAGCCACTGATCGTGGGGAAAGGCTTTACTAGCGTCTTTACGATTGCGATTCGACATTGCGAGCTTCATGCTGATCTCTTGAAGAAGAAATATAACTCGTGATAAATATAGTTCTTCAAATAAGTTTGGCAGCCAACATATTAATAAATTGTAACGCCCAGTCCTCTAAGTTACCCACTAGAGCATTGTACTAAAGCCGAGAATGATTTCCTTACGGAAGCGAAACTCCTCCATTCGAGATTATTCTTCCTCCCCAAGAGAAAAGATGTGAAGTGAAAACTTTGACGCCAACCAGCGAGTGATTGTCTGAAGCGTTGTGTTCTGACCTGGCGCCGCTCGAGATGACTAAATTGCTCCGCTTTAAAGAATATTAATTTCGCTTGTTCAGTCCTGTATATAGTCTATAAACAATCTGTTTATTTATTCCAGAATTAAATGATGTAAAAAGAAACGAGTGTCTGTTTGTTACAAGATTCATCTCTGATTTACGAAAGATTTGTTTAACATTTTCGAAAAGTATAAGAGTCGAAAACTGAGAAACTTTCACATTTTTCTAATCTTCCAGATTTAGATTATTTCTCTCTAAGGCCATCTTTTGTTATTAGTGGACAATTCAGTGGCAGCTCGTCCATTAAGGCTGCAGAGCTGCAGCACCCCCTGAAATTATTTAAAATTTTTTTTTTTGAATTTTTGTTTTTAATCCTATTACGTTTTTTTTTCTCATTGAAAATTTCGACCAGCAGCGAAAATGGAGGAAAAGAAAAGCGAAAACGAAGAAAGAAGACTGAAAATACATCAATAAGCGGGAGTTACACAAATCTGATCTGCTGTGGAAGCAGCACTCTCAAGCGTCATAATTCCCTCACTGCTCAACAGAAGGGACGCTTCGGAAGACGAAGCAAGTATTTCCTCCCATTGTGTTTGGCGGTGGCTTGAGCTGCATTCGATGCAGCCTTTGGCACAAGGTCAACTGTGTGATGTTATTTCGTTTCTCCCTTCCAACCAAAGATGAACTTCGCTCTCTTTATTATTTTTTAACTCGTTTGCCGTTACTTGGTTTCGGTTGCGCTTGCATGATGCCCGACGGAAACTCATCTACTTTATTAAGCATCCGTTTTCTTTTATTAGAAATTGCTGGCTGGAAAAAGATATGTCGATGTTTTTCTAAAATACAATGCAGATAATTACAATTAAAAATTTGGGGCTATTTAGAAGTAAATCTGTTTCTTAAAAATTCTATTTTAAATACATTATCTTGAAGGTTTCTTTCTTTTTTTCGAACACTGCTTGTTTTTGAATTGACGAGCCGCCACTAGGACAATCTTTTCTTGGAAAGGAGCAAACTTGAACAGAAAAAACACTTCTTTTACGTTCAGCAACAGATTTATCGAATCTTCCTTCAATAATGACTTGCATCGATCTCCAATAGACAGGACTGCGTGAAGGAAAAAAAACAATAAAAAGTCATTATATCTCTCTCATTCCGTCCTCAAAATCCAGATTCTTAATTATCGTCGTGAAAGGTGGAGGAAAATGGCTTCCAATAATATTATTTCCCAAAATGCGAATCCCGACAATTTCTTTCTCCGAAATTCTTATTTTTTGGTTCATCGAACTCTCAGATAATGACATTATGATTTACTTTAGATATTGAGGGAAAATCATGGCCAACATAAAAGTAGAATTGAATCATGATCTTTGTTTGATGAGGAAAAAAGGGATATGAAATGTTTTCGAACTGGAATTTCTGTAATGAGCAAATGGATTGAAATGGGTTGTTTCGTAAGGGTAATATAATTTTGCTATTTTGAGAAGAACTTTATATCACTTCGAGTAGTATTTGAACAATTTATCTAATTTAAAAACTGTAGCACAGTTGATAACGGATGTTCAATGGTTTAATGACACAAATTTTATGAATGAAATGAAAAATGATATTATATGCTGCTGATTTCTGAAACTTTATTTATTAATCTACAGACAAGTGCTCAGAATTTAAATTAAGAGATGAAAGGAAAATTTGGATTAATTTAAATTAAGAAATGAGAGGAAAAAAATGGAGATTGTGGGGATTTTTTAAATCGAAAATCATCGCACATTTCAAATAAACCACGGATTTCTAGGAACATGTGGTAGAAAATGATCTCATCTATTGAATGTTTCATTAAAGCAAAAAGTAACTCAAAATAACTATGGAAATCTATTGTCTTGAACATTTAACTATTATTAAACTTTTAACTATATAAACTTATAACTATTTCAAAGTTAAAAATTGTATGTGACTGTTAGATTGCAAAAAATGCAACTACATCATTTTTCGGCTTTACAAGTAACTTTAATTAATTTAAATTTTCGCCACCAAAGTTTCTTTATTATCTTGTGGCATCTTTGGCATCTTTTAAAATTTTAACGGTAATTTTTACAGTTTGATTAAATATCTTAGTTTTCTTATTTATTTTTCTAGTAATTAACTTAATTATTAATTGCTTTAACTTTATATGTCATTTCCTTTAATGTTTCAAGATTTATTAAATTGTAAATTAATTTCATTTAACGGAACTATTTGCTCACCATTTTGAATCGCGGAGGTTTTTGTGAGATAACAGTGTAGCGTGACCTGTCTGGAAGGATTCCTTTGTTTTTTTGGTTTCAAGTTTCTGTAGTGAGCGCTCGCATCTTGGAGGTTCTCGAGATCGTTGGGAATTATTCCTTCGGTTCTCGGCCTCTCAGCGTGCTAACAGATCTATAAGAGAATGGGTGAGATGTTATAATATGATCTACCAAGGTTAAAAACCAATTACATCTTCAGAAAAGCAAAACTTTAGAAGGAAAATGAAGTGTTGACCGAACCGACTTTTTTTCGTGATCCTGGACCACACCTGAACGACGTTATTACAGTGCTATGCAGAATGTGTTAACAGAGGAGATCCTCTGAATCGACGGCTTTCGCTACGTAAAATAAATCTACGATTTATTCATCGAAACAGATTTTATGGCAGCATTAACGTGTTTTTACAACAGCAATTTTCGAAATAATTGTTCTCCGAACAAGTGGTGAATATTTTGGCAGTAGTAGACTGCAATTCAAGAAAATTTTCAAATTCTGCTTGGTCATGCCAAGAGCAGTAGCTCAAAATGGCAGCTGAAAAAGTCTTCGTTCGTCAAAAGAATGTGTGCCCAGTAAAATTACGACATATTACAATTTTCTACAAGGAGAGATCTTTCTTTAATTTAATTTCGATTTTCTTAGTATTTTTTTTAATATTTTTTAATCCTGCAGCGCTTTTGTAATAATGTGTAGCTATATTTTCTTTTTTATTTGTTGTTTTTGATGTGTTGGTCGTGTGCATCATAAATGGATATATTTATTTGTTAATTGTGGCAGTAATTGATTTAATTTAAACAATTGTTAAATAAAAAGTTTTAAATTTAAAATTTTGGTTTTGCTTTAATCTCTCTAATTGTTTTCATAACGCAATTGTATCTTATTTTCAGCTACTTCCACTAAAGGCCAATTATTTTTAGGTGCCTGTAAAGGTGTAGCAAAAATTGCATTTTATTGTATTCATGTTTCAGCACCCAAATGATCATCTCATAATTGGAAATATAATATTATTCGTATAATTAACAGTGGACTCACATGAATTTACATTTAAATTAATTACATTTAAATTAATTTTTAAAAATTCGCATTCTTTTTATAACATTTAAAATGTATATTTCTTTCATTTTAAATGCAATACAAACGTTAACTATTTTTAAATTTTCTATGAAATACCGATTATAATAATTTTTTATGCAATTTTTTTACGCGTTTTAGACTTCCCTGAGTCCGAAAAACACAATTTTGGAATTATGTCTGTCTATGTGTCTGTGTGTGAACATGATAACTCGAAAACTAGTAGCGCTACGGGGATGAAATTTGGTATGTGGTCTCTACACATAATTTGTAGGTTTCTATCAAATTTTGGACAAAATCCGTCAACGGGAAGTCTGTCTGTCTGTATGTCCGAAGTCATGCGAACACTATAACTCAAAAACTTGAATAGCTAGATGGATAAAATTTGGTACGCAGTTTTATCGTCATGAATGTAGGTCCGTATAAAATTTTGGGCCAAATCTGTCAAGGGGTTGACTGTCTGTCAGTCTGTATAATCGCATACTTGTTCAGCATTCGTTTCAAAACTGATCTCCATGCCCGTGCGCACTTAGCAATCTCTGGTACCAAGCGGGTGGATTACGTCACTTTGTCCTTGAGACGGAGTTTGTTATAGATATGTTTCATCTCCTGTTTTGTTTTCGCTCGCTCGTATAATAGCGGATCTTGCTGGAGTGTGATGGAAAATAAATATTGCTAAGTTTTAATACATAAGCATCTCTTTTATTATGATTCTTCACTTAAATATTTTACAATCAATATAATCTGCAATGACAAAACTTCTGATGTTCGTTGCATTCTGGATTACAGTAGGTTCGATTTTTTTATCCACGCAAGGGGAGGGGAAATGACAAATTTTTGAGTAGTATACGAGAGAGTTTAGGAGGGGCCACTCCCACTGGTTTCCTCAAATATCATAAATTTTTTATTTGTTTTTGTAGCGTTTTCCAAATAAAACAAAATATTCAATATATTCAATATCAATATATAACAATATATATTCTACATTTAACACATTTTTTACGAATATTTTTCGAAATATATAAGAAACAGATGCATAAAAAGACGGGAGGATCTTTCGAATCTTCTAGACTAATCTCCACGCAATGTTAGCGCTTTCGTTTAGTTAAGATAACTTAATCTCCGATTTTGAAGCAGCCTTCCCTTTTTCTTTGAATTTGATATCCATTGGAATGGAAGTCCATAAAAATGAAATATGATTCTTCGAGGCTGGCGATAAACTTGTGTGTGTGGAGCGTAGGGGAGAGGGAAAGTTCGTGGGAGTTGAAGGTTAGACTGGAGAAATCAAGGATGGGAAAGGAGGATACGCGGGGATATCCTGTGTGGGTGGGAGTCAGTCTGGCGGGAGTAGGAGTAGGGGGTGAAGTACGCTTTGGAACATCCGTGAATGACTTGCCTAAATCTATCGACTGGAATGAGTGGAATGCAAACCACTTGTTGGTACAAATTGAACAGATTGGATTACTCGTGAATGCCCAGCTTTACAATGCCATATTTTCAATCTTAAATCAATCATTGTACAATATTGCACATGTATATCATCCACGAATTTTACTCCCTGTATTTACAAAACACATACTTTAACCTATTGATAAAGTTACATCAAAACTGTACTGGAACAAAGTGAGGGTAGAAGCAGTTTTAAAATATTTTATAACATGTACTCTTTGGCTAGAATCGTTAAAAAATGGTTAATCGTTAAACTTTCAAGAAAAGAGAAAGACAAGATTAGATGGAACTAACAGGAAAAGACAACTCTCAACACGAAACTATGATTCTATTTCTATTTTTTATGCTAGTTATTTACACAAAATATCTACTTTCATCAATATTAACAAAATTATATCTCTGCTTTTATCAATATTAACAAAAGTATATATGTGCTTTTATCAGTATTAACAAAAACATATCTCTGCTTTTATCAGTATGAACAAAAGTATATCTCTGCTTTTATCAGTATTAAAAAAAAGTATATCTCTGCTTTTATCAGTATGAACAGAAGTATATCTCTGCTTTTACCAGTATTAAGAAAATAACAATTAAATGTCTGCTTTTATCAGCATTAAAAATTACAATTAAATGTTTGGTTTTATCAGTATTAAAAATTACAATTAAATGTCTCGTTTTTACCAAAATGATTCAAATGTTTTAATGCTGCAAACTTGCCATTGACTTGACTAAACAATGAAACCATTAACAAGTTCATCAACTTGAGACGGAATCAAAAAATAAAAATTCTTATATATACATCGTTTTTTATGACATCAAGGAACTTTCATATGTGAACCTATTAAGTGAAGATGAATTGACTCTCATAACTTAGCGTTTAGGGTGCATGCATTGTTTATCTTTTGCTTTGACTTTTCGAAAAATAACAAATTTTATATTTCGTTTATACTTTATTAAAATTCGAATATAAACCTATGCAAAATACAACTAAGAAAGATTCTCAACTGGAATAAAGGAAATGAGAGACTCAACGTTTCAACTGATTTAAAATGATTTTAGCAAAGTTTATTTGAAGAAATAAAATCCTTAGTGGCGTAAATTTTATTTTCTTTCCTTTTTGTGAGACTATACGATTTGAATCGATTTATAACTTGGAATATATTTTGCCCTTTTCCAGTTCGATATCAAATATTAGAATGACTCTTTTTTCGAATAAACTTACCTATAGAGCACAGGAATACTCAAGTCAATTATTTTCAAACGTTTGACTTTAGAAAGAAAACAAATTCTTTCCTCAAACTATGCTTGAATTCCTTTTTTAATTATAGCACAGATATAAATCGTATGATTGCATTGAAGGGCTTCTTCTCCTTAAGGCATTTTAATATTATAAAATTATTTTCAAAGTCCGATTTCATTAAGATAAGGGAAATTTTTATTATTATCCGCAAATATATTCTATGAGTTTCGAAGAAATTACAGAATATTTATCTTA
Organism: Araneus ventricosus; assembly: GCA_013235015.1. Lineage (NCBI taxonomy): Eukaryota > Metazoa > Arthropoda > Arachnida > Araneae > Araneidae > Araneus > Araneus ventricosus. The sequence continues at coordinate 11,945 of BGPR01025910.1, read as the reverse complement.
CATACATAAGTATGAATGTAAAGAAATTTTGTTTGGTGAAAAAAAAGATGTTCATAGATATTAAATTTAATTAAATTATAATACAGTCACAAATAATTGCAGTCATAAACAATTGCCTACAGTGATAATTAGTTTTAAAATTTTTTAGTTATTGCATAAATAATCCACAGCTACGAAGGATTGATCAGCAAGATTTTTAAAGCAATTTTCTGATTTGCTTGTTTTATATTGAAGTATAATTTTGGTGAACATCATATTTATAAATGTAGGAAACATTCTTCAAGTTACATTAAGCTACAAAAATTATTTGAATTTATTGTAGAGTCATATGAGTTAATCATGAGTTAAAGTATTGTTGTATAAACTTCAAGTTATTATAATTTAATATTTTATGGTGATTTCGTTACAAAAAATGTAGCTTTGATATCTTCAGCTTTTTCTAACAATGCATTATGTTTTATTACTGAACCATTCATTAATCTTCAGAATTCAAAATGGTAATATCATTTGAAAAAAAGAGATTGAATTTAAAAGTTATTCATTCCTAGGGATGTGATGTCTGGCCATTCTATTAAAGCTGAAATTCTTCTTGAAATATAATAATTTATGCTCCTAACTAGTTATGGAGAAATATTTTGATTTGCAAATACCAAATAATGCCATGTTTGCTTTAAGGGCCCACCGTGGCCAAAAAATTGATTTCTAGTTTATACGGATATTTTGATCATTATACCGAAATTTCAACATTGTACCTCAAATATTTCAGATATAATTAAAATTTTTATTTATGATGACATATGACATACATTTGAAGATGACAATTAAATGGCCTTTTATCCTTGTTAGATTTTCTGCACTTCCATTTTTAAAAAATACTAAGACTTTTTTCCTATTTAAGTTAGTGCTTTCAAATTTTTTGTATATGTTAAAACTGCCCATGTAATAAGCATTCATTTGTGTTGTATTTTTATATACAAGAAGTAAAATGAAGTGCTATTAAATCTATCCATTTTTCACTATGCATAACAGTAAAAATGTTATATTAATATCAATTCAAGGTGTATTTTGAAATCCATGCACATTTCTGTGTAATATATTTTAGAGATTTATTTTTAAGATTGTAAACAAAATTCTACATAATTTAAATAGAAGTAGGAAATTTAAAAAAATGATTTTTTAAAAAGAATTAAAAAACTAAAGAGAACAGATCAAAATATTTTTTTCCTTTTCATTGTGATTTTATTTAAATGTTAAATTACAATAGTATCGAATTTTTTCAATGATACTTAAAATATAAATTTAAAAAAAATGTTGAGAAGATCCCCTATCGCCTTAACAAGGAATACATCATGACAAGAATTGATTATGCTACAAAAAATTATCCTCAACCGAAAGAGATGCCCCACTTTAACGTGCGGGTTTATTCTTTCACAATATTATAGCCATTCTACCATTGAAATATTTTGAAGTCTCCGTGATCCGTCCATAATTATGTGACCCTATGTCCCGTATTTACTTAGCCTATCTCGTACCCAATCACAACTTTGGGACGACAAATGTCCCATTTTCAGATGTAGAGCAACCGATTGTAACAATTTCAAATACAGGCGCGAAAAATAAATAAATAAATAATAATAATAATAAAAATCCGACGGTAGCGTGTAGTAGATGAGATGTAGTAGCGACGATGACTTTACGTCTCACACATATGTAAGTCAATCTGAAATCTGCTATTTCGCACTTATTACTAACTGCATTACACCACAAAAAGTGATAGGATGGAAGACTGGGAATGGTTCAACCGAAAACTGTTGTGTGGAACTGTTCAAAGATTCTCGCGTCCATAATTTTAATCTAACGAACTTTCATATAATTACTGGATACACACTCTATGTCCGCTCGGCACTAATGCACCAGTAGAAAAGGTCTTTTCTCTTATGACTAAGTAGAGGACGGACGAAAGAATATAGTTGAAGATCTAAAGCAATGTTAATTACCAACGTAAATATTAAGAAATCGTGACGAGAATTTCATTCTAATTTGAAATCAACATCAAATTTACTTAAGCGAAAATTTGTTTTTAGAAAAATACAAGATCCCATAAACTATTTATATTCAATTGTTAATTCTTTTTCTTTCCATTAATAAATAAAAACGTAGCAATATACGTTCCATGGATACGCATACTTAATGTGACTATACGCCCCGTTTTCGAGAAGCTTGTCCAGTTGTCCCCAAGCTGAGATTCGAGATGTTGAAATGTCCTGTTTTCTTCCAGAAGCCTTCGGCTGGAATTTTGCAAACACTTTGACACCCATCATTACAATTATGCGAACTTTTATATAATTAATGAATATATTCTGTCTACCCGAAACTTTTATGAATAAGTTGTGGACGTGCGAAAAAACACAATTTCAATTCGCAGTTCTTAAAGAAACTTTAATTACCAAATAAAATTTTAAGAAATGCTTCCAAGAATTTCATTCTTTTTCTAAGTCAGTACCATATATACTGCAGCAAAAATTTGCACTTCAAAGAAAAAAAATACAAAATTCATATAAATTATTTATTTTCTCGTACTCTTTTTATGAATAAATAAAAACTGAAAAAATATGCATGTTCTTGAATGTACATACTATTACAGAAAAGTTAGTAGATATCGTCCCGTTTTGACGGAAAAAATAAATGGTCACTTTAAGCATGCTAGGGCCAAAGAAATAAGTAGATGTCCCGTGGAAAAAAATAAATTGTCAAGCTAACAATAACTGATTCGGAAACGAAGTAAGACAAAAATTTTCAACTCTTCCAAGGGTTATGGTATACAATCCATTCTATTCAAGGTTGTTTCTTTGGTCGTATATCAAGAATGATGGAGCGAGTGGATTTTTACGAGGAGGAATTTTACGAGGCACCGAAGAGTTTTGAGAGTTTTCTGCAACAGCTGCTGTGCTGGTAATTTCACCTCTCTACAGAAAGCGTTCAGTCTGGGTTGTTAATTTAACTCTCTTGTTGCTCGCTTGTTCTCGCCGAGACAAATTTTCTAGCAAAGTATTTTAAGACTTCTCCCGCTTTTAAATGGAGAAAGCAGTTTTGTTGAAAATCTTGTCGTCAGCTGCATTTAAACAGCTAAAGACTCTGTGAAGTTTCGCTGAATCATGCTGTTTGGAACGTCCGCATTTCTATAGCTTTTGTTCTTGTTAACACTTCGCTAAGGTCCATATTGTTCATGTTTAGAAGTAACGAATTTTGATGTAGATGTGGAATTCCAGTTATGTGTTCGATTTCAGGTATTTTACAGCGTTGAAAATTGTAAAAATTACGAATAATTTATGATCCTTAAAACTGTGAAATCTGGATACGACTACAGAATAGCAGCATGTGCGATAATTGTTAGTCATATTAATAAAATAATATTTTTGGTAAAATTTCTATTTATCCCGATCAGAGTTTAATTATTTCAGTCGTTCGGGGCCGAATGTTTACCCTAAAATATCTAGTTTTGAACCCAAGCTTGGTAAATAAATAAGAAAGTGAAACCTTGATAAGTCATAAATGTAAAGACATTGAATGTTAAATATTTGTTTAGTACATTCGGTTAAAAAGTTACATTTGATTTATTTTTTAACACTATCTTTAACAAGATGTCCAAATATCTGAAAAAGAATCCAAAGTGGAAGTTCTGTGGCGTCATCTAGGTTCGGAGCTCACAGTTTGTGAAATACTAAAATTTGAAAAACCTTCCTTAACTTTTAAACCTTTCTATATAAATCGAACCATAGAGGAAGATTGCTGAATTTGGACCATCTGGACATTTTTGATGTTCAGTGACAAAGAAGCAATTTTAATGGAAAACAACTAGTAGATTTTTTTTGTAGTTTATTCAATTTAGTTTCCTAGGCCTGGCCGCCGGTTTCCCAAATTGGACCACCAAATTTTTCAGGCGCAATTTCAGTAAAAATATTTTTTGACTCTCAAATTCACGCCAGCATACAATGCATGTACCCAAGTACGACATTTTAAGCAGTGTATCACTTTCCTTTTATCTTTTCTCTTTCTTTCCTCACAAATGATACGTATCCTTAGTTTCTGTTCTTTTTGAAACCAAAATTTGATGGCTTTAGTGTTATTTTATTGTTTTTTTGCTTTTGCTTGTCCCACTTCCAATTTATTAAGTCTACTAGTGGTGATAACTGCTTTCAGAGGTATTCCTGTCGTTTAAGATAATAATCCCATTGAGGATTTCAATCAGTTTTGAAATTTTCTCTAAAATGTGAAATGCAATTTTTGATTTTTATGAAGTTATGAATATAATTATTATTTTATTCATTTGAAAAGTAATTATTATCCTATTTCTATTCAAATATGGATTACATTGGTTCTATTTTTCTTTAAAACTTTTCTTCGAAATGTGGTTTGAATCATTTCTTTCATTATAAACTTCTAAAATTCTCTCACTACTTTTAAATTTATTTTCAGACTAGACTAATATTTATTATAGTGTGAATATCTTAAGTTCTATCTTCAATGAAACAGGAAAAATAACTGATTTCAAAAGAATGTCAAGAAATACAACAAGATTTGAAAATTCTTCTCATTTTATGTGCTTCCTGGAGTTAAATTATCTCTCTCTTTAGGGTTCCTTTTTGTAAGGAATAGACGAATTCTTTGGATGAAACATTGCTGAAAAAAAAATCTTTTTCAAAGATTAGCATAAGCGCTATCGAATCTTCCTTCAGTAATGACATGTATCGATCGCCGATAGATAGGATTTCAATTGAAAGAAAAAAAAGTCATTATATCTCTTTTATCCAGTACTCAAAATCTCTCAAATCTGGATTCTTAATTATCCTCTGTGAAAGATGGGAGAAAATGGCTTCCAATAATATTATTTCCCAATATGAAGTCCTTAGAACATACTGAAGTACATTTTAAAAAGGACCTTTTTATTTTCCTCTTTATCCAAATTTCAGTTAATGACTTTATTATTTTCTTTAGATATTGAGCGAAGATGATGGGCAATATAAAAGTGGAATTTCGTTATGGTCTTTGCTTGATGTGGGAAGAAATTGCATTTGAAATGTTCTGAAATTGGAATTGCCTTAACGAGGAAATGAACCGAAATGGTTTGGTTACTAATGACTACGTATTTTGATAGTGTCTGTCGAATTTCACAACTCTTTGAAGCTGTACACAGTTGATTATATTATTTGAATAATCAATCGAATACGCATTGTTCAGTGTTTTTATGAAGAAACTATCCTGTACATTCTATGACTTATGTAATATAACTGAAATCAAAGGGACTTTTGAAGCTTTAATACGAAATCAGATGCTCAGAACTCAATATGAAAAATTGAAAAGAATTAATATAACAGGGCATCTTTAAAAACGCTTCAATTTTTGTCCTGTGGTCATAACTTTAACTTAAAATATATATCTTCCGTTATTAACTTCATCGCAATCTATATTATATAAAACGCTTATGCGTGGCGTTAAGAGGACCTTTATTTCTTTCTCTCCGTTGGAAATGATCAGTTTGTTTGCCATCTCAACCCTAACACCGAGCAATCAGCTAACCAGTTGAGCTAACTGCTTACGCGTTATAGGAAAATTCGTCACTTTTTTGAATTTATTGATTTAAAATGAGTTTTTTTGCGAACTGTTGAATACAATTTGCGTATAAGAGAGCAACGTACAAGGGAATCCCTGGATGAAAGATTTCAGCGAAGATCGGCCAGAAATACCGCCGACAGGCTTAGACGAGCCAGAGCACGCAGCGATCAACAACTGGCTATATATAGTAAAATATGCAACATGTATATATGTAGAATAGATTTTTTTGGCACCGTGTTTGTACGGACTATTTTGTCCAAGACATATTTTCACTGCAAGTGAATTTACTTCATGCTGCTTATAGTGAATGATCATGTTACCTACATTTTGCAATGTGTAAATATAATTAAAAATAGAACCACAGAACCAATTTTACTTCAGAGGGGTTCTCTTTTACTCTGTTCTCGGAGAATGATTCAGGTTATATATATATATATATATACATACTGTTTGCAATGTGTAAATATCTAGATTAGATTTTTTTTGGCACCGTGTTTGTACAAACTATTTTATTCCAGATATATTTTCACTGTAAGTGAATTTACTTCATGCTGCTTATGGTGAATGATAAAACTGCACACTTATGAAAGATAAAATTAATATAACCGCAATAGTGATTCCCCCCTTTAAATACATGCAAATCAAAGGTTTTCCAGGTTGTTTATGTTGTATATTGTTGGTACATTAATAAGTGAGAGTAATAATTCTTTCTGTGATACTAATAATCATACCTAGACTAAAGTACTTTAGTATCCGATGGGCGAGCGAAGCGATCGCAAAGCGATCCGAATGGAACTGCTTAAGCAGTTTCGGGGGTTGGCGAGCGAAAGCGAGCAGGGGGTGGAGCCTCCTAGTGTTATTATATTAGAAATAATTTGTGCATTTCAATCATATTTGAAAATTTTCTCAGAAATGTGGATTGTAATTTTTATAAATTATAAATTTACATTATACTTATCATTTCATTTATTTGAAATACAATTATATTTATATTTTCATTGAAATATGGATTGTATTGCGTTCTTTTACAAAATGTTTTCCACGAAATGTCGCTTGCAATCATTTTTTTCAATCTATATATTTTTTGAATTTTTCTTATTTCTATTTGAATTTTCTTATTTCTTCTTTGTTCAAATTAGAACGATATTTGGTATAGTATAAATGTCTTTCATTCTATCTTCAAAGAAATAAGAAGAAAAACTTTATTTTTATAATAGCTATGCAGGAATACAACAAGAATTGTGACTTTTTTCATTTTTTATACTTCCTGAAGTAAATTTTTCCCTCACTAGGGTTCCCTTTTGTGATGAGTAGACAATTTCTTTGGATGAAACATATTTCAGCTGCGAAAAAACTTCTTCCAAGACCAGCATCAGCGTTATCGAATCTTCCTTCAGTAATGACATGTATCGATCTCCGATAGATAGGATTTCGCGCAAAATGGTAAAAAAAAGTAATTATATCTCTCCCACCCAGTCCTCCAATACCAGGTTCTTAATTATCGTCGTGAAAGGTGGAAAATGGCTTCTAATAATATTATTTCCCAAAATGCAAATTCCGACAATTTCTTTCCAAAAAACATTTTTAGGTACATTCATTATAAGAAGTCTACCTATTGCAATGGTTCTCATGACACGACTTCCGGAAAATTTGTGCAGATCTTCACCGATCATGACCCCTAGAACCCCAAACAACTCTTCTTTAAAAGGTTTGTGTATATATATGTATGGCGCTTTTTCCAATGCTATTTTGAGAACACTATAATTGGAGTAATTTTGATTTAAATTTAACCAGAGTGGATATGTTGTAAGAATAGCGAAAATCTCGGTCGAGTTCGTAGATAGGCTATCCAGCTGAAAGGTGGTGGAAATGGTGGGGGTGGAAATTTTCATTTTCCCATAAATCCTTTATAATTGAAAATAAAAAGAAAATTAAAATTAGGCGAATTATTGCCTTATAATTACGAACAATGTTTCCCTTTAAACTTTTTCGGCAGTTACAATTGCTTAGAAGTTATGAGCTGAAAAGTGATTTTCCATTTTCCCTCCCTTCCCCTCCTTTCCCCCTAACTTAATGTACCTTTTAACTTAAGCATGTTACCCCTTGTTGGAAGGTTTTCGTCATTTGCAGTTGTTGTGCATGTTCAATGGTGGTTCAGTGGTGTATTTCTTCAATTATTGCGCAACTTTAGGTAACAATAACAACTTTAATAAACAACAAATAACAACAGTTTAATTTCCAACCGAGATTGAATCTCAGTTCTTGCCAGTATTATTAGGGCTGGCGACTCCCTTCATTCCAGAACGTCGTCTCCCACAATTTCCTTAACACCCCCGAGTTCACAAGTGGGGTTTCAGAGGCCATCTGGTTTTTATTACCAGGGTCATTTTTTCCCCTCTTACCCGTAAACAAACTCCCTTTTACTTTCTTGGGCTGCTTAGCAGCGCCCTCTATATCACGCTTTTCAACAGCAGTCTCTTTCACCCGCTTTCATTCTTGCAGCTCCAATCCTTATGAGAATAGAGGGCGAAATGTTCTTTTCCTTATTATTATTTGTAGAGATGTATACATGTATAACGCTTTTGCCCATGTTATCTTGTGAACACGATAACTAGAGTAATTTTGATTAGATTTTAACCGGCGAGGGATATGTTGTAAGAACAGTGAAAATCTCGGCTGAGTTCGTAGATGGGCTATCCAGCTCAAAGGGGTGGAAATGGTGGGAGGTTGAAAATTTAATTTCCCCATAATTCCCGCGCGATTGAAGATACAAAGCAAATTCAAATTAGGCGAATTATTGCCACATCATAACATACTATTTTTGTATTGAAACTTTTTGATAGCTACAATTGCTTAGAAGTAAGTTATGAGCCAAAAAGCCATTTTCAATCCCCTCCCCCAAATCATTTCCCCATAGCTCTGTTATGACTAAAGATAGAAAAAAATTCAATTAGGCGAATTATCACCTTATAACGAACAACTTTTATACTAAAAGTTTTGTGACAGCTAAAATTCCTTAGAAGTTATGAACAGAAAAGCGATATTCAGTTGCCCCCGCGCCCAATTTATCTTTTCCCCATAGCTCCGTTACGATTGAAGATAGAGAGAAAATTTTTAATTAGGGGAATTACCACATCATAACAATCTACTTTCATCTTGAAAGTTTTCGACAGCAAGATTACTTAGAAGTTATGAGCTGAAAAGTGACCCCCCTCTCTCCAATTTAGAGTGCGTTTTAACCTATGCATGTGATACTTTTAAAAAATCATTTTTAAGTCGCATTCACTTCCACTTTTTATAAGGTAAACAAACCGATATACCCAGCTTTGCTCCGGAATAAAATGCTTTCATGTCTAATATTTTTTATGTAAAAACTGCTATTGTATAAAAATTATAATACACAAATTCCTTTTCTGATCTGAAACGTTTTTAATTAAAATTAAAATATCAATTGAACCAGACAATTTTTAAAAACAGCCGATAGCTAATTTTCCCCATAAATTATTATTTGTTATATAGGTACTACAAATTTCATTAACAATTTCTAAAGTAAAAGAAAGGTTTTCATGAATATTTTGAAACAATTAAATTAAATAGTTAATTATTCATTAATTTAAAGCATGAGAATAAATTAAATCAATAGTTGGTCCCGATATAAATTGTTACTCGCCTACTTTTAAAATTTTCTTTTAGCATTCGTCCAGAATTCTGTTAATGTATTTTGGCAACAGTTGTTCGTATTACTCTTGTTTTTCAACTATAAAGAATATTGTTACGAATTCTGTTTAAAATTAATTTTGAAACAATTATTAAAATGAGAAAATGAAATCGTATGGAAATGAAATTTTTGTCACTAAAAGGCTAATTTTTTGAAATTTTATATGGTGTAAAAATAGTTTTGTGAGATAATATTTTCCAAAGATGTCACGGAAAAATACATTGCTTAATTTTTAATTAACTGAAATTTTAATTGACTTTTGGGCTTTGAGAGTGCCCTTTCTCTTTTCTTAAAAGGTGTGCAAAGTTTGGTTAACCTTCCAGCGGGCGCGCGTTTGCAAGAGATACTTGAATTGTGCATCGTATTACATATTTATAATGTTATTTTATATATTTAAGTGCAATTTTACTTATAAAATCTTTGTTTTCTATTAGAATAATAAATACAGATAACAGGATACAGATAGGTCGTTACTAGTTATTTGCTGACTATTTGTGTCGTTAAATATCAATGTGCTGAACTGTTATTATCTGTGAATTATTGTCTATTACATTACATTGGTAATCTGTGCAAGAACTATTGTTTCCAGTACCTGTGCTACGTGTTTTCTTGCATATTTGTAAACAAACCTTCATTCTCTATTATCCTGCGTGTTGGACTGGTTACACCATACACCCACGGAAAGACTTTTGCAACACTATAGTAAAAAATTAAATATCACGAAAATAGAATCACGACTTAAATATTGCATTGTGTGGAAACAATAAAGTCATTGCCAATGTCTACATTGATCAATAACATTAACCTACAGGAATCTACCTTTGCCTTCCAGCTAGCCGAAAGGGATTTATTTAAATCTTATTTTTCTTTGATTCATCGAACTCTCGCGGATAATGGCATCATGATTTACTTTAAGAATTCAGGGAAAATCATGGCAAACATAAAAATAGAATTGAATCGTTGTCTTTATTTGAAGAGGAAAAAAGGGATGTGAAATGTTTTCACACTGGAATTACTGCAATGAGCAAATGAAATGAAATGGTTTGTTTCGTAAAGGTAATACAATTTTGATATTTTCAAAAGAACTTTATACCTTATCGAAAGTAATGTTTGAACTGTACATTTATACTCAAAACTGTAGTACAGTTGATAACATTATACGAATAATGCATACTTCAGACTCCAAAAACACTTCTTCATAGACCAGGAACGGCGTTATCGGATCTTCCTTCAGTAATGACATGTATCGATCTCCGATAGATAGGATTTCGAGCGAAAGAAAAAAAAATCATTATATCTCTGCCATCCACTCCTCAAAATCTCTCAAATCTGGATTCTTAATTATCCTCTGTGAAAGATGGGAGAAAATGACTTCCATTAATATTATTTCCCAAAATGAAGTCCTTAGAAGTTAGTGAAGTTCTTTTCAAAAAGAACCTTTTTATACTCTTTATCCAACATTCAGTTAATGACTTTATTATTTCCTTTAGATATTGAGCGAAAATGATGACCAATATAAAAGTGGGATTTCCGAATGGAAAAAATGGCCTTCGAAATGTTCTGAGACTGGAATTGCCTTAATGAGGAAATGAAGCGAAATCGTTTGGTTACCAATGGCAATGTATGCTGATATTGTCCGACGAGTTTCATAACACTTTGAAGCTGAGCATAGAGTATCAAAAGCTGATCATAGTTGAATGCGTTATTTGAATGATTTAATTGAATGAGGATAATTCAGTTTTTTCATTAAACAATATTGTACGTTCTATAAGTTGTGGAATAGAATTAAAGTTTGTGGAAGTTTTGAAGCTTCAATCCGAAACCAGGTGCCAAAAGCTCAAGGCTCAATATAAAATACTTAATGGAATTGGTAGACATATTGAAGGAAATGTGTACTAAGGAAGTTGTATGTATTCCCTTTTATAGGAAGTCGAAATAAAACACAAAATTTCCTTTCATTTGTTACCTTGACACATTTCTACGTACAGTGTTGTTATAAATAAAGTTCACCTATTGAGAATGCCCTAAATGAAGCAAAGATTCACTAGATTGTAATACAAGTGATGCGCTATGCAAAAACTGAAAGCAACCCTACCCGCATATAATTGGTATTTTGTATGAAAAAAAGATTTTACGTTCAGAACTGATTCTTCATAATTGAATTTTGGCAGCTTTTTCAGTTAAAGTTTTAAAAAACCTCAAATGAACTATTTAATTTTGCTTTAGTATTGTCTTGCATTCTACCTTCAATGAGATAAGAAGAAAAACTGCAGGAATAGAACAAGAATTCACAAAATTTCTCATTTTCTTTGCTTAATTAAGTTAATTTCTCTATCTTTAGGGTTCCTTTTTATGATAAGCAGACGATTTCTTTGGATGAAGCATTTTCAAAGACCAGCATAAGCGTTATCGAATCTTACTCCAGTAATGATATGTATCGATTTCCGTTAGATAGGATTTCGAGCGAAAGAAAAAAAAGTCATTATATTTCTCTCATAAAGTCCTCAAAATCTCTCAAATCTGGATTCTTAATTATCCTCTGTGAAAGATGGGAGGAAATGGATTCCATTAATATTATTTCCCAAAATGATCTCAGGATGTGGTGTGGTGAAGT
>BGPR01025909.1:0-21947 GCA_013235015.1 Araneus ventricosus | reverse complement strand
ATTTACGCATCATTCGAATTATGAAGAATCATCGATTAAAAATTTTATGATCGCGTATTGAAACTCTGAAAACCCTAATTTGTGTTTCAAAAAATTTAATGTGATTTTTATTTCAGGTTCTGAAATCTCTAGAAAAATGCTTTACAAAAGCAAGAAAAATGATTTAAATTATAAATAAGGTAATGTTATAGATTTTTTTTATATTTCTAGGGAAAAATTTATTGTATCAAATTTCGAAATAAATTCATTTTTGAAAAACAATGTATAATAATCTTCAGGTAAAGTTTTTGTAAAGAGTTGACTTGAGGTAGTGAGAAATAATCCGAAAAATTTCTGAACGAGTTATATAACGTAAAAAAGAAAATGTGCGATTAAAATATATTATTTTTATCTTGTATTGCAGAGCTAGTTATTTCGAGATTATCGATAAATAATTAATTGAAATTTAAATCAGGTTTTTGAATTTTATTCCATTTTCCATATCGCTTATATTTAATACATTTTTGGCGTTTGAAATAGTTTTCTGGTAATTTATATAATAGGATATTGGGGAAATATCCAAAGATATACTAAATAACGTATTGAATATTCGAAATCCAAAACAACACTAAAACAGTTAAATGCTATTTATATTTGCAAATCCTGGAATGTGCACACTCCTGTGCCGTCCAAGAGACAACAATAACTTAAATACAAAATCTAGAGGATCCATTTCATTTGCTTTCCTCCTTCACTTATCTTCCATGTACTCATTTTAATAAAAATATATATATAGGGTGTCCACTAAAGTCCTTCTACCCCATATAAACTTGAGAACGGCGACAACTATTGCCACAAACTTGGTGTCTAGGTATAGTAAAGTGACCATGCGCAACACGGTGAGATCGGTTATAGCGCCACCTGGCAGCAAACAACGGAGTTGGCGCTCCTATCTCGAAAACGATATAAGATACGGGAAAAAGTCAATTACAAAATTGTAGAGCATCTTCGATTTCGTAAGAAAAGACACTTTGAGCGCAATAATGCTAAGAACAAAACGTGTAAAACACGCATCTGTTTGGTTGCGATTTTCCAAACCTTTTACGTAACAGCTCTCGACAACAGGAGAAAAGATTATCTTTGGAAAATAAACGTCGACCCGATGGCGTAGTCGCGATCGCAGGCATTTCGAACACCGAAAACAAAAGTATCTGCTAATAATTAGTTGTTCTGTTTTCTTCCTGACGCTTTTCTGGTGTAAAAGTGTTGGAAATCGCGACCAAACAAATGCGCGTTTTATACGTTTTGTTCTGAGCATTATTGCGCTCAAGGTGTCTTTTCGTACTAAATCGAAGACGCTCTACAATATTGTAATTGACTTTTTCCCGTATCTTGTATCGTTTTCGAGATAGGAAGGCTAACTCCGCTGTTTACCGCCAGCTGGCGCTGTAACAATCTCACAGTGTAGCGCATGGTCACTTTATTATACCTAGGCACCAGGTTTTTGGCAATAATTGTCGCCGTTCTCAAGTTAATGTGGGGTAGAAGGACTCTAGTGGACACCCTGTATATTTTAGTTACGTTTCTTCATAATTAAAACCAAAGCGAGGTTCTCCTCTCGACTTTCTCGTACACTAACACAATATAGCGCGTTCTGTTCATTTCTCCTTATAAGAATCTCTATACTTAGAATGTGTAACAGAGGAATCACCAATGCCAGCAAGTCTCGAGATGGAATGACGTAACAGGGATGTGGAATATACTGGCACAATGTTGCACATTTCGTGCCTTGTAGTATAATGAAGAAAACAGAGTATGCATTTTGGAAGCCTTCTTTCCAATCGATTGGGTCCAAAATCTGATACAGGTGTACATGTTTGGTCACAAGACCACATTCCAAATTTCATTCATCGTTGCGTTTTTTAGTTATCTCATTCACATACAGTAAAACACCCTTTATACGTTTCTCATTTATACGTCGTTTCATCAAAGTCCAGATTCATTCGCATTACTGTAATGATCAAGTGCAGTAGAACCCCGCTAATCCGAGCTAATTGGGACCGGTGCCTGTTCGGATTACATAAAATTCGGATTACCCGAAATTCCGAAAAAAATAGAAAAGAAAAAGATGCTTGCTAAAAAAAAATGTAAGTTATAAGTATTCAGTACTACTATCTCTTGAATTCTTTTATACAAAAGCAATAGAAAGAGAATATGTCTCCCCTTTTCATTAGAATAATGGATGTGCTCTTGTATGAAGCGACCTTATCTTACGGCGAACTCAAGAAGAGATTCATTCCGTGAAACTAGTGAGTCATGACGGCGGAGGCTAAAGAATAGATTTCATCTTTCTTCCTCCACGTGCAATCTCTACCGGTTCAACCCCTAATTTTCATTGCAATGAATTATCCACTTCCTGCTAGCTCATTCTCGTACGAACACGCTTCTTCCTGACACGTCATTCGCTTCTGTCAAATCGAAATCACTTGTATTTGTGTGGATTTGCGTTAAGTTTATTATTTAATTTTAATTCATATTTTAAGCATTTCAGTTATGACAAATAAACGGAAACATAGTGTATTCTCACTAAAAGACAGATCTTTTCAGGTAATGTTTTCAATTACATATAATTTTCGAAAATAAAATCAGTTCGGATTCAACCGGAATTTCGGATAAGCGGTGTTCTGCTGTACTTCGTTTCGGTTCGCAAAGCTTTGGTTATATACGTCGTTTTCCTTTTCCTGAAATACGAAAATTTCTTCCTTTCTAGTACGTGAGCTGTGATAAAGATACTGTGACTTCGAAATTAGTCACAGCTGATGAATTGATAGAAAACAAATTGTCTCGTGCTAATTTAAACGATGGCGAAGAAATTAGTCACAGCTGATGAATTGATAGAAGACAAATTGTCTCGTGCTAATTTAAACGATGGCGAAGAAATTAGTCACAGCTGATGAATTGATACAAAACAAATTGTCTCGTGCTAATTTAAGCGACGGCGAAGAAATTAGTCACAGTTGATGAATTGATAGAAGACAAATTGTCTCGTGCTAATTTAAACGATGGCGAAGAAATTAGTCACAGTTGATGAATTGATAGAAGACAAATTGTCTCGTGCTACTTTAAGCGATGGCGAAGAAATTATTTACAGTTGATGAATTGATAGAAGACAAATTGTCTCGTGCTAATTTAAGCGATGGAGAAGAAATTATTCAACCTCCTTTAAAGACGCGATGGACTCCATTGAAAAACTTCGCACTTATTTCTTTTGTCAAAAGAAGAGTGAAAAATCATTCAATGAACTTATTTCGATTAATAATGCTGTGCTTAATACCCAGAGACAATCAGTACACCAGATGAGCGTTAAAGATCTTTTTAATTAAACTCCCATCTGCATATACATAAATCGTATAAGACACATATAGCTAATACTCAAGTATGTAATAAAGGTATGACATTTCTCACTTTTATGATAAATGTTTAATTTTAAGCAGCGGCCTCCCCTAAACTTTCTCGTATACTTCTCAAAAATTTATCATTTCCCCACCGACTGCGTGGATAAAAAATTCGAATCTACTTTATTCCCAGAACGCAACAAGTTTCTAACACGTGAAAACGACAAAGCAAACGGAAATAAAACAATCGGGGCAGGATCAGAATTCTCCAAAAGGGAGAAAAAGGAGCCAAAAGGGAAGAAAAAACTCCAGTAGGAGTTATTAAACCGCTGAATATCATGCACAGAAGATTGTTTACAATACGCATGCGCGTGGAGACCACGGATTCGTTTCAAAAGTAAAAAAATTGAATATGCAATTTGAAGACCTCTTTTTTAACCTATTGGGAGGAAAATTGGCCACAGATCTATAATTAATGTTAGCACTCGTGATACCAAGTTTTATTTATCTAAGTCAAAGCCCAGGCAGCAAAACATCATCGGCCGAACATCGCCTGCCGACGTTCACATTGTTGGGGCGACATCTTTCGCGACGCCGCCTGGTAGGTGGACATGCACCACCGCTTTGCATTGGCCAATGGCTGGGAATAAATCGCCCCAAACGGTTTTACGAGCTTCGGCCGGTGCATTTCCGACGATTACCGATTATAGGGCGAGGTCAAATCCACTAATTGCCGACGTAAATTCAAGCATTTTAATCCGAGGTTCATGCTTTACTTTTTTTTCACTGAAGTTTAATAATTACGCGTTAGAAGTGATATAAACAATAGACGAGAAAAGTTCATTGAAACAGACATTTCTTTTATATTATAATGTGGAATATGTCTTGTAATAGTTTTTTTTCTATTAATCAAAAGTAGAAATTTTAACAAAGCTTTTAATATTAGTGATAAATAACGTGTGTAAACATCTGCTAAGGAATTTAATTTACAATTATTGTATAACTATACAAATAATTTTAACAAATAAAGCAATAAATTGCAGGGTGGGCTGAAGCTAACAGGTTTTTAAAAACCTGCTAGGCTTATGAGATATAATTTTTACAAGTACGCGATTATACAGATCGACAGACAGTCAACCCTTTGAAGGATTTGGTCCAAAATTTTATACGGATCTACATTCACGATGATAAAACTGTGTACCAAATTTTATCCATCTAGCTACTCAAGTTTTTGAGTTATAGTGTTCATATGCAAGTGGACAGACAGACAGACAGACTTCCCGTAGACGGATTTTGTCCAAAATTTGATAGAAACCTACAAATGATGTGTCAAGATCACATACCAAATTTCATACGCGTAGCTCTAATAGTTTTCGTGTTATCGTGTTCACAGACATACAGACACAGAGACAGACATAATTCCAAAGTTGTGTTTTTCGGACTCATGGAGGTCTAAAACGTGGAGATTCGTCAAAATTTGGAGTTCGAATTTTTGACGGTTACAATACTTTCTCTTCGTATTCGAGAAAGTAAAATTAATTATTGATTTCCATACTATGTAGTATATTATGCTAGTATTATCTAAAAAACTTTAAAATTAATACTTTTTTTGGATTTGGATAAGTAGCATTAAATTTGTTATTATCAAAATTGTTCGATAAAATTTCGATTTTACGTCTTTTCATTTATAAGTCGTTTTACGTCAGTCCCTTGAAGGACGTATAAACGGTGCTTTACTGTACACGCTATACAGAACAGAACGCCGTCCCTTACCTCCGTACCCGTGACCAGGCCGGTCACTGAACGGTTTGATAGGCAAGACACGGGAATTTTATTTAAGAAAAAGAAAAACAAAATAAACAAAAAGAAGGAAATATATACACTATGTACAGCACAGGCATTTGCACTTTTACACTATTAGTTCGTAGTAGTCTTCTTTTCTTTAGATGTTGAAATACCTTTCTTTTGTTTGAAGGTGGACTGTCCGGTGATTGAGCTACTTAGTTCAGCTCGCTGGGAAGATGAAGGATAGGGAGGCCGGAAAAGATCTCTGTTTTCGCTAATGAATTTGATAATCCCACGAATTTTCTGCCTGGAGACGAGGTTATTGGCGACCCTTTTCAGCCATTCTTGTTCGAAGTTTGGCGCTGGCTTCCTCATATGCCAAGGCACTGTATAGATACATTCCGTGGCATAGTGAAGTGCCGTGCCAATTCCACCACAACTGCAATAATCGCTGTCAGACAGGTGAAACCTTTTGAGGTAGGCAGGGAAAGGGCCATGTCGAGAAAAGAAGATAACATCCTCTCTAATCCAGTTAGTGGGACGGAGACTAACTAAGGGCAAGATGTTATAGATTTTCCTGCATGTATCGCCATTCTTCCATGAGGTTTGCCACTCCTCAAGCATCCTCTTCCGGAGGAGGCCTTTTATGTGCGGTTCAGGAACCTTAGTATGTGAATAGGGTTGGCCATGTTGTGTTGCGTCTTTTGCCAGTTGGTCTGCTCTCTCATTGCCTATATTGCCTGCATGCGCTTTAACCCAAGAGACTTTTATTCTTGGATTTGAAAGGAGGATTTTGAAAATTTTTCTTGCTGTTTCGTTTGTGCTCTTTGAATTGGAGGATGCCATGATACTTGCTCTATTGTCTACGTGTATTTTAGAGGTATTGTGGTTTGGCAGATGAGATGCGTATATTACTGCTTCGTGAAGTGCAGTTAGTTCAGCTTGAAATACGGTGTTGTTGTCGTTGAGTTTAGCAGACCACTGGTAGGCCCAGATGTCATTGGTCAAGACGCAGAAGGCAGCTCCAACTCCGTGTTCGGTTTTCGAGCCATCTGTGAAAATATTTATAATGTCTTTTCGGGCTATATATGCTTCTCCGTCTTCAAAAGAGATTTGGTTCGGTTTGAGATGTTCTGAAGGATGAGTGGACCAGCCTGTTGCCTTCATCTCCAGATCATGCGGTTGGGTATCTGTAATGAAAGGGGGAAGAGGGATTCTTAGGCGATAAATTGAAGTAAACCTGGCTTAGAAATGTAATTGCATGTGTAGGGGAGGGATGCCGAGTATAGTTTGTAACGCTACCGTTGGGGTGGTGCGATAAGCTCCCGATATATGGAGTAGGAATGGCCTTTGAATCGAGGAAAGTTTCCTCTTCATTTTGAATGTTGGATTTAGACACCAAGCTGAAGATCCGTGGGCCAGCATTCTCTCAATAACCGTTTTATAGAGAGTCCATCTGTGTATCTGAGAGATTCCCCAATTGCCACCTGCGATTCTTTTGAGGTTTTGCTATACAGACAGTCCGACAGACGGTAAACCCGTGGACGGATTTAGTCCAAAATTTGATCTGCAAGTGAAGTTTCTGATGATAAAACCATATACAGTTAAACTTCGACTAACCTACACCGTCCGAACCAGGTCTATAACGGATAACATAAATTTCTTAAATACGTGATTTCACTACTGGGTTGGGACGAAAATGACCATAAAATCCTTTACTTGAGAATAATACACAAATATTTTATTTAATTTCACGAAACAATCAACATCAATGCAAGAGTAGTAATATACATAAATGTATCGTAATATTATAATTACAGGGTTAGCCTAAATGATTCATCGGGTTTCAAAACACTGTGTTTTGAGAGGTACACGACCTACAAAGACGAGTGATACATACACTTCCCAAGTTTGAAAGTCCATCTCGTGGTTCGCTAGATTGCAGGCCTGTTGCGGCACTGTACAAGATGGCGGCAATGCAAGAGATGAGTTTTTGTGTGTTGGAATATGCGAAGTGTTCTTCGGTAACGAGCGTTCAGCGTGCATTCCCACGCAAATATGGAAAAATTGCACCTGCATGGTCATTTGTAGTATATACCAGGAACTTGGTGAGTGTATGTATCTTTTCATGTATCATCCTTCTTTGTACGTCTTATACTTGTAAATAAACAGTCCTTTGAAACCCGATGAATCATTTAGGCTAACCCTGTACAATAGCGACTGGTGAGTGATGGGTTTGGCGCGCCAGATCAATGCCAACTCCTCCGCCACCGACGACTGGTCACTTCCACCATCATACAGTACACAGCCACTTCCAGCTTTATACACTTGGGTGTAAAAGTAATCCCTGGACAATTCTAAAGATGTCTGTTAGTTTGCTGATAAATTATGACGGAAACAGCTTGCTACCGCTGCACTCGACAACTTAACTATTACGCACATAATAAATACTGATAAAAACGCGTTTAACACTCCAAAAGTTTGCTGTTTCCGTCGAGGAGGTATAATAAGTCAAACAATTGTGGTGCATGTGAAACATCACTACTTCACGATGCAGTTATGTGTAGTAGTTTCCTCTCTTTTAACAATAGACGTCATTATTTTTATACTTACTAAAAGAGCTGTCTTTTTTTGCAGAGAAATGAAGCACGAGCCTGCTTTTTCAGAAATTGAAAAGATTATCGAAAAACATTTTCGAACAGTCTCAGGTAGTTAGACATTATTTTTTTATACCAGGTATCTTTTAAGAATGCACATATTTCAAATAAATTTTACCATTTTTTATTGCTTAGAAAACAAAGAATTTTCTTCCGATTAACTTGCTGTCCGATTTTTTGCTATTTCACCTACTGATGGGGGAAAACAGTTAACCATATTGTCCTCATTTGATACAAAAAAAGGGTTTTTCAAGTAATAAGTGATTATATTATATCTCGAAGCAATTTGAAATCAGGAGATCTGTTCATTGAAACAAAATTCGATATCCAGACAAAGTCGTTTTTACAAGGAGATTAAACGCGTTGACATATCTGGTAGCGTAGGGTTACATCGGAAAACAGAATTTGAATACATCCGTAACTGAAATTATTTTCCACCCGTCAGATAGAAATGTTAGTATCACGTATGTTAGACGAATTGTGATTAAGAAAGACAATAAAACAACAACAAAAAATCCGTCTTATCCTTTTCCTCAAATAATTTCGAATCTCTAACCCAAAGTATCGCAGCAGGAAATGTTTAAGGCTAGATTCGTCTCTCTCTCTATCTTGATTGCACCAGTCGTTCCATTCTGTGATTAAAGCGGTGGATCCAACTGTATTCAGATGCATGGAATTTTCAATAAGCGCACAAGAATTTCACTTTATTCTTTATTCTTGACATTACAACACACCACACACAGTAGACGATCACAACAGGACACAACACATATTAACAGAATTACTAAGGTGTCTATTCTGGTACCCCCGGTTGGGTTGGGAGTTGGGTTGGGTTCCGTTCGTTAACAGCGGAACCCAACCGAACTCCCAACCCAACCGGGGGTACCAGAATAGACCGGTAAAGCCCAGATCCTCCGGTAACGCTCTGACGTCACCAACAATAAAACTCGCGCCATAGCACTGCGAGACGTTAAACGGCATTATTTCGTTGTTAGAGAACCTAAATTTCAGTCATTTTAAATTAAAAGAGTCATTGTCGTTCTAATTTCAAATTTAATAGCTCCAAAATAGTGAAATAAAATTTGCTATCGATTGATAAAAAATTTATCTCGCTATGATCAATAGTTCCCGAGAAGTTTTAAATTTTATTAATGCTATATTTCAAATTAATTTCCGTTTTTTAATACAAAGCAGTAAATTACGTCAATGGTATATCATGCGCGTGATATAGTTTGGACGCCAAATTGTATCTGAATGCAATGGTGGCGATGTTGTTTTCTTGCCAAGAATGAAATCAGCTACCAGTGACCTGAATCTACCATTCGTTCTCAACCGCCGCCAGTTCCCGTTAATTCCAGCTTACACGACGACTACCAACAAATCGCAGGGGCAAACTTTCGATCATGTTGGAATTTACCTCGATGAGCCTGTCTTTTCACATGGACAGCTCTATGTTGAACTTTCAAACTCTAGGATTCCCAATCGCGTTAAAATTTACACAAAGACATCTGAAGTTCAAGGAAAATTATTAAACAACGAAATATACTTCACACGGAATGTTGTTTACCAACAGGTTTTTTGAATAAAGAAATTTTTAAATAATATGTAAATAAAAAAAATATTTCCTGTCAGAAAACGTATGTTTATTTTATTTTTTTTCAATCAATGTTAAACATTTCTCTGGCATATACAGTGGAGTCTCCTTGTAACGAAATCGCTTGGTTCCAATTGAAAAATTCGTTACAGAGAAAATTTCGTTAAACGGAGATTAGAGATTTTTGCTGTTATTTAAGTAAATGTAACAAACTTTTCAATATGTGCAATAAGTTCAAATGTATTTAATTATGATTTTCAATTAAAAATGAAGTAATATATATTATAAATTTGTTAAAATTGTACTAATTTTTATTGTATAAATAAAATGCTCAAAAGTTAAGACAATTCACCAATTTAGAGAATAATATGTACTAGTATGTACTTTCGTTTATTTTACTTGAAAAATTCCGTTATTTTGCATTGCTTTGCATTTCGTGATGTTAAATTTTCAGAAAAATTTTCACATTTTAAGAGTGAGTGGTTCCAGAAACAGACACGTGTGAGCGAATTGGTTGCACAGAAACTACCAGCTTTCTTCAAAAATTACAAAAATCGAAAAGATAAACCTCTGAAAAAATTCGTTATAGGGAGACAACCACTTCGTTATATGGAGAATATTTTGAATGTTATTTAACATTCCGATTAAAAATTTCGTTATAGGGAGAAATTCGTTGTAGAGAGACTTCGTTGTAGGGAGACTGTACTGTATTATCTATTTAAACACGTCAAATTTGAAGGGAAATCTCTCGAATGAAGAGGCAATTTGCACCCTTCAAACCATGACGGGTGGTTTTCTAGTATAAACATATCTGGATATTTAGCCTCTGACAAAGAGCGGGCTGCCAAATTGCACAATGTAGACAAACGTCTCGCCGAAGTACGATACAGCAGCAACTGAAACTACTCTTGGACTGCACTGCATATATTTGAAAGGTATACACAGCGCCATCTATGGATAGCATTCATTTACACATTTAGTATATGAATAATAATAAATGAAAGATAACGATTACAAATAAGATTGCAGATTTTTGACATACATGAACACCAACGCTGTTCCACTCTACGATTTTTAGAACACGGGAAGGGGAAATGTTTCGTCAATGTTGAAACCCGATGGAAATTGGGGCAAATGGATTGAATGTTTGGAATTCCGAATAGTTTGAAGTCTGACTGGAATGGACGGATCACCTTTTGAGACCCCGTTGCGAGGGTAGCGAGAAAACAAAGCTTCTGCCTAGTTTGGAACCCCGCGACGAGGCTAGTAAACTCGGAAATTATCCGTTTGGGAGAGGAAGAGAATTGGGTGGGAGTAAGTCTGCAACTTTGAACCTTCTAATCTCAAAACAAACTTTGGAACATCCGTCAATGACTTACCTAAAATTTTAGACTGGAATGAGTGGAATGCAAACCAGTTCTTGGGACAAATGGCATAGCCTACCCTTCTCGTGAACGCCCATCTTTACGGACACCTGGGCGATGGTCTATCCTTCTGTCTATCTTATACTAACTCTTTATAGTACATTTCCGTTGTTTGTTTGGTTTTGACGCAGCAATTTTCGCATGAAGCAATTTACAAACAGCATGACAGCCTAAGAACATTATCTTATTGAGGAGCACATTATTTTACTATTTAAAAAAATGCTAGTTACCTATAATAGGGATTAAAAAGTTTTTCCATGATTGTCCTTATAAACCAAATACCAATCTGCGCTATACGTAAAAGATATGCTCGCCGAGGAAAACTAACATGCTCCCGATGTGGCATTTTTGGTCACTCATTCACAGATTGCATTAGAGAACCCCCATGCTTGAATTGTCAGCAACACCATCCATCAAATTCTAATTCCTGTTCACAGTGACTCATAAAAATGCGAGAACTAAAAAAATCAAAATTTGTATTATGATGAATCTAATAATTTATTTCAATTTATATATCCCAGTCATTAATAATTATAAAAAAGATTCCATCCCTCTGTAATTTCCCTTTCAAATATTTGTAGCTCTACACAAACACGTGATCAAATAGCAAAAGTTTTGCCTCTCATTGATTAAATTGTCAGCACCAATTAAACCAAGTACTCTGAATCACAGTCTGCATCGTTATTGATTGCATTTCATAATTCAGTCATCCCAACTGAATGAGAGTTTATCTCAAACTCTCTTTGGTTTTTCAGAATTATCTTCTTCAAGCAATTTTGATAAAACAAGACCAATTGTGATAAAGCTGAAGAATGTTGGAAATGCTTCAAACTTTCCAGGTAAATATATATACTTTATAAAAACAGTTTTTAAAGCCACATTTTTATTAATAATATAAAAATTAGAGTTTTTTATTTTATTTTTTTAAACTTTTCAGTTTTGAACTATAATTCACTAGCAGAAAACCCAACGCTTCCTGGCATTTTTCTTGCGAAAATCTTTGTTTCATTCTCTTATATGCTAGGCTACATTTCATGTCTTTTTTTTAATTTGAGTACATTCTGGGGCATCTTATAATTTTAGGAACCCGGAGCATACAAATTTCAAGATAAATTTGTCCATTTGCTAAAACTCTTTCAATGACTTACCTCCACTCAACACGGAAGGGAGTAAGTTACGGCTTATATACCATTTTATTATTTTTAGTTCAATAATGTGAGAGTCATTGTTCAACTAAATTTTTAATAAGGATGGACCTTCTGAGAAAGTTAAATTTAACTAAAATAAAGATAACAAAATATATATCGATGCTTCAAGGATTGTGAGAAAATCAGTCGAAAACGTATATAACATAGAACAGCAAATATGAACTTAAGATAACTTATTTTTATCTCTTATTGCAGAGTGGGTTATTTTAAAATTATGGACGAATTTTCTGATTCAATTATTTTGGTTTCACAGAACTTCCGTGGTGAGGGTTCACTTCCGTTTATAATGTTATAACAAAGGATATAAAAGGATAAATAAATAAATATAAAAGATAAATAAATAAAAGGATATAAAAGGATAAATAAAGGATATAAAAGGATATACCGTTTATAATGTTATAATAAATAATGTTATAATAAAGTTGAAATTTTAATCAGATTTTTAAAGTTTTAATTCCAGTTTCTACGTCGCTTATATTTATTGCTTTCTGATTCGAAGTTACTAACTTCGAACTTCCGCAAGAAAGATGGAAACGTCGAAAAGGTTGGCCGAGTGGTTTTAACGAGAGCAAATAAAATACTTTTTCCCTAACAATCAAAGGTAAATATAATTCCTATAAATTCATTTAAATACTTCCATTTTTCTTTTTACTGTTTGAATGACTGTGTGAATTAATGATGAGTTTTTGATGGCCGAAAGTTTAAATAATAACATGTAGTAACGTTAAACTTCCCTTTGAGATTATTCTTGACGCTTTTTACTTTCTCACATACGAAGTATGCAAAGAGAAAGTATTGTAATCGTCAAAATATTCGAACTCGAGATTTTGTCGAATCTCCACGTTTTAGACCTCCCTGAGTCCGAAAAACACAGTTTTGGAATTATGTCAGTCTGTGAACACGATAACTGGAAAACTATTAGAGATATAGGAATGAAATTTGGTATGCGATCTTTACGCATAATTTATAGGTTTCTATCAAATTCTGGACAAAATCTGTCTAAGAGAAGTCTGTCTGTCCGCGTTCATGTGAACACTATAACTCAAAAACTTGAATAGCTAGATGGATAAAATTTGGTACACAATTTTATCATCATGAATGTAGATCCGTATCAAAGTTTGGACCAAATCCGTGGAAGGGTCGATTGTCTGTCGGTCTGTTTAATCGTAATAACTTCTCAACAAAATTACTTAGATAAATGAAATTTGGTATGTGGCCTTCTTACCTTGATTGTAGATTTGTGTCCAATCTTTGTGTCAATCGGTTAAAAAAAGGCGTTCAAATTTCATAATTAATTTTTCTAATTCGATTCTCCATGCGCATGCGTACTGGTAGCAATCTCTGTGCACGCGGAAGGATTACGTCACTTTGTCCTTGATCCGGCAAGAGTGGAACCTAGCAGTGTGTGATAGATGCGTTTTAATCGGCACGCATCTCTTTGAATTGGATTCTTCACCTGAATATTTTACAATCACTATAATCTACAATGAAAAACCTTCTGATAGTCATTGGATTCTTGGTTACAGTAGGTTCGAATATTTTTATCCACGCGCAGGGAGGGGGAAACAACACCTTTTTGGGGAAGTATACGAGAAAGTTTAGGGGAGATCATTCCCGCTAGTTATTCATGGGTAGACAAAAGTTTATTTGGCTAATTTAATTTAAAATAGTTATGAACCGGACAGGGCCGGATTAAACAATCTAGTGCCCCCCTTTTTACTCCCCAACTTCAAAAATCAGATATTTTAGTATTGATTTTAGTTTCATCTCTATATAAGCAGTTTTAAATAGCAAATTTTGGCGAGCTGAAATATTAAAACATTTGATTACAGATCACTTTCAAGAGAGTGGATTTCAGTATATAGAGTATAAAAAATACTAAATTTAAAAGTAATTTTATATAAAATAGTAAAAAGAAAAAAATCTCAAAACATTTTTTAACATAATCCAATCCATTTAATTAACAATCCAATCTTATTTAATTATAAGATCGGACATTTTTTTTTAAATTAGAAAGAAACATATAATTTTTTAATTCACAGAACATCATAATATGAAACTTGCAAAAGGTATTGTGTTAGAGTAATGTTTCAAAATTAAAACGGTACTTCATTTTAATTTGAATAAGTTCGACTGCACGGCCTTGTGTAAATTAAATGAAAACACAAAATTAAATTATTCTGAAAGTACCGCAGAAATAAATAAAAAAATTGTGTAATTGATAATTAATTTACACGGCCTTGTGTAAATTAAATGAAAACACAAAATTAAATTATTCTGAAAGCGCCTCAGAAATAAATAAATCTCAAGGCCTCGGGGCACCTAAAATTTCGGAGCCCATAGGCAGTTGCCTACTTTACCTATTGAATAATCCGGCCTTGGCACCGGAGGTTGAGAGCCCAGAGCTCGTGCACTCCGCTTAACACAAACATCGTTGGCTTATATTTAATGTTATTTTTGACATTTGTTCTGATAATACATTTAATGGGATATTGTGGATATATCCAAAAATATACTAATCAACGTACGGAATATTCGAAATGCAAATCAATACTTAAAACAGTTAAATGTTATTTATATTTACAAGACCTGGAAAGTGCAGAGAGACAGAGAAAAACTACGTAAAATAAAATCAATAACATAAATATAAAATCAAGAATTTTCATTATACTGATCATTCTCAGATACGGAAATCCTCCCCGGTTTTGCGCATTCGCCAGGCAGAGTTCATTTCACCAAAATAGGGGTGAGGTGAAAAATAGAGGAGGAGATGCTTGCAATTTCCTTAACAGTATGTAGAAACATGTTATTTTCATTTACTGATTTGCTGTAAAGACTAACTGAAAAAAATATGATTAATTGGACGAAAGTCACGACCTAACAAAGAATTCCGGGAAAACGCTCAACTTACTCATTGTCTGTCACCCCTTTCCGAAGTATAATCGTCCAAAAGTGCTAGTCTCGGGTTTTAGAAACGAATAGTATTTAACTTCCTCAATCATTTATCTTTCAAGCACAACACTAACCACTATACGTTCACCGGGATGCACCGCGAGTTTACGGATGAGAAGCCGCTCTATAAGTAAGAGGGTTCTCGCTTCCCTGGTGTATATAGTAATGGTGGCGTGGCTCTTTGGGTCCATCTCCGAAGACGGGTCGTACCCCTGTTAACTGGGAGGTCGTCGTATGAGCAGCTCGTAATGGCGCTATTTTGCGGGAACCACAGTGCCCGATTTGCTGTCGTGGCGGCCGGTCTTCAAGCTTAACCGCATGGTTGAGGCTTGGGCTGGAGTATTTGGCTTGAATTATCTTTCATGCAACCATTTTAATATAAAATTATTTCAGTCAAATTTTACAGTTTAGATAATTTTTAATAAAACAATTTTTTAAAACATGCACTTTTATTTGTTTAGTGAAAAGTATTTAATCGATTTTTACTTTTTAGTTTATAATTTATAAATCATTATTATAGGAGAGAGTGCTGTTCCTTTGACCGATAGTACCTTTTGGCCACTTCAGTCTGTGCTGCCGACTGGTGACGAAATTTGGAAGCTTGTGTGTTCAGTAACAAAGGCCATCCACCGATTTCTTTGTTTAGCTGTTTGAAAGGAATGCTTTATTGCGTTGGATAAAAATATAATATGTGGGATTTGCTCCTGTCACCACCAGATGG
This sequence comes from Araneus ventricosus, assembly GCA_013235015.1. Classification (NCBI taxonomy): domain Eukaryota; kingdom Metazoa; phylum Arthropoda; class Arachnida; order Araneae; family Araneidae; genus Araneus; species Araneus ventricosus. The sequence continues at coordinate 6,232 of BGPR01025909.1, read as the reverse complement.
CGCAGCGAACTTATGCTGTAACGCTACCCGACCCGATGCCACAAGACAAGAGGTTATATTTCAGCTCTCGATAGGAGGACTTATTGTCTTTACCTCCCGCGAAGGGGAGATTTCAATCAATGTCCAGCAACTGACCGCACGTAGGTGGTCAGGCATTATCTCTGTGCGCAGCGGTACGATGTGATCTTATAACACTGCGGACTCTCCGACAACTAGAAATGATTTGTGTTAATATAGTTAAACCATTATCTGTAAATTTATCATCATCTTTGTCCGTATGTATGTAATAAATGGATATGTTATTGCAAATGTGGTGATTGATGTTATTTCTAACCCATCGCACTCGCATTTATTTGATTTCACTACTAAAAAGTAAATATTAGAAACATTAGTTTTTGCCTCATAACATTTTTTGATTGATTAAGAAATGATATTAGTGTATGCACACTATAGCCAGGACAAATAATCCCATTTGGTGCAAATTCTGGTTTTTATATTCCTAACCAAACTCTTATTTACCACCTCTATTTGACTTCTGGTCACATGGCCTATTGCAAGGAATTTCCATGCCAGTCTGAAAAGCCATTGTAATGGTGTGTAGGTAAGAGCCTCGAAGTGAGTTGTCCCTTTTTCATTCATCTGTGGATTGGAAGTTTTCCCTTTTTCATTCATCTGTGGATTGGAAGTTTTCCCTTTTTCATTCATCTGTGGATTGGAAGTTTTCCTTTTCATTCATCTGTGGATTTGGAATACTCTGAAGATATCACAAATTGAAGACTTGAGTCTAAGATACTTTTCTATTCATATAGATTTGATACGCAGATATTATGCACACGTAAGGTTTAATCTTTCAACTATTACGAAAAAGCGAATAAGAGATCTTACCTAATTCAGTTAGGGTTGACCCCTCACTCAAGAGAACTTCAAAAAACTGTTGTAGGCAGGTAGTACCTTGTGATATTTATTGCATGTTCGTACGACCGAAGTAGTATTTGGGACAGGTCGCCAGATCAAAATAGTAAATAAGGCCAAACCGTCTATAAAATAAGGCAGAAAAAAAGGAGTAAAATTTGAAAATTCTTATGAAAGCGCACTTTCCCTTATTTTGTTATTATAAGAAAATGACTCTCGTTCATGAAAAGGAACCACTAGACTGACACATGCACAACATTGTTCTATTTAACTAAAATTCAAGTGACTTTTTTAAACGTCTACATATGACTGGTAAAAGAAAGAAAGAAAAAAGAATTCTGTCTTGTTCTTCAAATGTCTGACTGAAATATATCAACCTTATATCAAATAACGTCTATATTAGTTTTCTACCGTTCTAAAGTTTATTAGAAAAATAGTTAAGTTATATATTAAGAATCGTTCTAAAAGTCACAAGGAAAAAGAAAAGCCAAAAAATAAAATGAATTCAAAGCCAAATAAAAAATTCCGAAAACTACAGGTCTTTAAAAGGCCAATATGGCAACCCTGGCTGGGGAACAACTTTCTAGTTGTGTTTATCGACACACATAGCAATTCAACTAATCAAGTTGATGGTTGTACAGTAGAACCTTCGAACTGAACCACTAGGCCTAACTTTTTGGATTTCGGGGAATCTGATTATCCGGGAAATCTGCAAAATACTTTGATATACCAAATGCAGCAGAGTATTGACTCTGGATGCTCTGTGAAGGTTTACGAAAAGGCACGCGGCTATTCGCTCAGTAAGAAAAAAACAAGTTGAGGTAAAGAACAGTATCTGAGTTTTGTTTCTTACTTTTTAAGGTGCTGATTTAATTCTTAAATATTTCTAAGTTAGAAATAAACATCGTAATTGTTATTCTCCCCAGTATTTTCCAGTGTTATCAGAAAATCTTTAAAAAAAAGAGATGTTCGGATTATCCGGGAAATTTTGATCTCGGGGTTCGGATTCCGGAATCTATTTTCAAGCAACCTCTTCTTCGCCTTGATTATCGCATATGTCTTGTGTCTTCGATAGTTGATTTCTATATGGAAATAGTTATTTAAAAAAATAGTTGTGAATAATTACTAAAGAATAAAAATTCTTTAAAAATTAAATGTGATGACTTCAAATAGTAAAAAAAGTATTTTAGAAGAAATTGAAATTTATTTATTCCATTTTTTTCCTCGCTTGGTAAATATCAAACGATTTATTGTTTATTACTTTATAAAAAATCTCTGCCCAAACTGTTTGTTTATCTCGTTTTGAGCTTGTTTAATCGCTCGCCATTTCTGCTGAGTTCGTCTATTTTAGTTCGAATTTCGCATAGAATATAGCTTTCCTTTGCTTTTTATTTTCACATTAGGAGAACAGAATAAGTCACTAATCTTTCCCTAATTTCTTGTCTTCTACAACAATTTCTCAGATTCTTTCTTTTCATTTTATTAATCTGTTCTGTTCTTACTCTTACAAAACCTGCAATTTTTTCAACGGATATTAGGTTCACAATTGATATGATTTTTACTAATAACTAATTCAGTATTTTAGATGGTCATTCATTTTTTTTAACGGTTTAATTAAAAAACTAAATTTTATTAATAACAATTGCATTTTATAGTTAATTAATTTTATTTTTAGATTCATTTATATTTATTTTATAATTGGTGACGTTTTCAATTCAGTAGTTTTCTACTAAATATACAATTTTACGTACATACAAATTATCGAAAGAATTTAAGTACTTTTCTCATGGTGGTCAAGTATTTACCCCTAGGCCAAGTATTCCTAAATCATAGAGATTGGCCTTGGTGATTTAAGAAATATATTTATCTTATACTAGGTAATAAGCGCACGGCATTGCCCGTGCTATACGGACTTCAACAAAATGAAAAAAAGAAAAAGCTGACCCTGCAAATGACAAGTAAAAGTTTTGGAAACAAAATAAAAACAAAGGATATGCATTATTTGAATTTAGGAAAACAATACTATAATGATAACCAAAACAATATTAATAAATGCGACAAACCAGCATGCGAAATGGCGCGAGACAAAGAAATACTTTAAGACACTGCCGAAAATAATTATCGAATCATTCAGTTAATGCCTTCTCCGAGAAAACGCGATAGTATATGACGTCACCTCCCGCGACGAAGGTCACGCACTAGCCAATGATTGTAACAATGCACGATGGGGAAAGTTACTCGCTGGAGAACAACCTGCCGAGAAAGCTGGCTTGCAAAAACTTGAACTGATCAAGGAACAATTAATTTTTTTAAAAAACGTGGAGAAAGCGTTTTAATCTGTTCTGTTTTAACCGACAGAAACGTTCGAGCTATAAGCTGAAAAAAAAGAAAATTATAGAGTTGTTAGAACGTCAGATGCGAAAATTTGAAAAATCCTTATCAAAGATATATAAAAGTGACTATTATTTACAAAATCGTAAATTCAGTAAATTGGCTTTAGAATTCAAACAAACTTCATTAGAACGAAAATTAATATCCAATGGCATTGATTGTTTTTCAACGACCATATTAGAAAAGATACTACAGCCGTAAAGTGCCAAAAATGACCCAAAACTACAAAAATATTAAATGTTTTCTAAATTAAATTTTAAAATTCCGGCTTCGAGGTGTATTGAGTCACCATAACTACCTGTGTGCCAAATTTCATGGCTGTAAGTGCGATAGGATCTGTCTGGACATCGCACAAACACAATAATACTGACTTTTATAAGTAGATTTAAATATTATATTGTTAAGAAACTGAAATGTAGTTTCTCTTCATATGTAAATATCAAGGTTGGAAAGAAGAGACATTTACAGGTTCTTTTTTGGATGTCGCGGGAGGATAGGCCAGTGGTGTTTTACACTGGCATACAATGTTCAGGAACATTTCGGTAAAATGCGAGAAATTTGTACTAAATACGAAAACTGTTTCTGAAATCAGTTTGACCTAAAATTTTGCGGTTTCTGAACAAAAGAAATTTGGCTTAACAATAAAAAAATATAAGGCTTTTCTTCAAAACGTGGTCACGACCCACCGAGGATCGTGAAAAGTTTTACACAGAGTGAGGGGTCGGAATGAAAAAATAGTTTTCACCACTGGCTCATGCCTCACGCAACATCCAAAAAAAGATAATTCCTGTAAATGTCTCTTTCCAACCATGATATTTACAGCAAAAGAAAGTAAGCATTAGTTTCAAATATCATTTATACTGAATACAAAAGTTAAGGAACATTTCGTATGATGCGAGAATTAAATTAATGAAAACTATGTTTCGAAATCAGTTTGTCTACTTGTGGCCTTCGAAATCAAAGAAATTTATTTAACAATAAAAAAGAGCAAGGCTTTTTCAAAACGTGGTCACGACTCCACCGAGGATCGTGAAAAGTTTACAGAGGAGGGGTCGAAATGAAAATAGTTTTCACCACTGGCCTATGCCTCACGCAAACATCCAAAAGATAATCTGTAAATGTCTCTTTCCAACCATGATATTTACATAGCAAAAGAAAACGGCATTTAGTTTCGTAACAATATATCATTTGTTACTGGAATACATGCTATGAACACGTAAGATGCGAGAATGCAATTAAGGAAACTATAAGTGTTTCGAAATCAGTTTTGTTCAAAATTCTGTGTTCTCTGAAATCAAAGAAGAAATTTATTTAACAATAAAAAAATATAAGGCTTCAGTATGTAATGAATTTACCCGAGGGATCGCAGGGAAAGTTTACACAGAGGAGGGGGTTTGAAAATGAAAGAATTTTCTCACCACTGGCCTATGCCTCTACGCAACATCCCAAAAGATATAATTCAAATGTTCTTCCACCATGGATATTACAAAGCAAAAGAAACGGCATTAGTTTCTGTAACAATATATCATTTATACTGAATACAACACCAGGAACACTTCGTAAGATGCGAGAAAATTAATACGAAACTATGTTTCTGAAATCAGTTTGTTCAAAATTTTTGTGGCTCTCTGAAATCAAAAGAAATTTATTTTAACAATAAAAAATATAAGGCTTTTCTTCCAAAATGTCAATGACCCACCGAGGGATTCGTGAAAAAAGTTTTACAGAGTGATAAATGTCTTAAAAAAAGCTATTTTCACCACTACCTATGCCCTGCCGCAACATCCAAAAGATATTCCAGTTCTTCAAACCATGATTATTAAAGCAAAGAAACGGGTATTTAGTTTCGTAACAAATATATCATTAGGTTTGTTCTGAATACAAAGTTAAGGAACATTTGTAAGATGTGCGAGAAATTGCAATTATAATGAAAAACTAGTGCTCTGAAACCAGTTTGTTCAAATTCTTGTGGCTTTCAAAGAATTTATTTTAACAATAAAAAAAATATAAGGCTTTTCTTCAAAATTGTGGTCACGACTCCACTGAGGATCGTGAAAAGTTTTTATACAGAGTGAGGGGGGGTCGAATGAAATTTTCCTACCACTGGCCTATGCCTCACAACATCCAAAAGATAACTTGCATGTCTCTTTCCTAAACTTAAGTGATATTTCTTAATACAAGCAAAAGAAACTGCATTATTTCGTAAATACTATATCACTAATTTGGAATACAACAGGAACATTTGTGGAAAGATGCGAGAAATTATAATAATAAGAAAAAACTATACTGAACCGGGGTTTGAATCAAAATTCTTGTACCTTGAAATCAGCAACTATCATCAACAAAAAAAATATTGCGTTTTCTTTCCAGGAATGTATTCTCCATGAATTCAACGAGGATCGAAAAAAGTTTTAATATGAGGGTCGGAAATGAAAATATTTTTATCACTCGTCAATTGCACGTCACTAAAACATCCAAAAAAGATAATTGGTAAGTCTCTTCCAAATCATGATATTTAGTATAGCAAAAAAGAAACGGCATTAGTTTCCGTAACAATGAGCATTTATTTGTACTGAATACGTAATTATGGAACATTTCAAACAAGAGAATTGCAATTAATACGAAATTATGTTTCAAATCAGTTTGTTCAAAATTTTGTGGCTCTCTGAATCAAAGAAATTTATTTTAACAATAAAAAAAATATATTTTCTTCAACGGTCACGACCACTGAGGGATCGTGAAAAGTTTATACAGAGGAGGGTTTGGAAATGAAAAATAGTTTTCTCACTATCAATGAGCCTCTCACTTAACATCCAAAGATAATCGTGTCTCTTTCCAACCATGACATATATGAGCAGAAAACGGGTATTATTTCTGTAACAATATACTGCTTTCATACTTGGAATGCACATGTGACCAATCAGCGCGG